>ML399112.1:28352-80669 GCA_005239525.1 Nicotiana knightiana | reverse complement strand
GTATTGTTCGATGTCGAAGATGAAATTTTCCACTTCTTTAGCATTCCTAGCCCCACTGTATGGTTTTGGCTTAGGAATCTTCAGTTTCTGTGTCAAGGGGGCGACGTTCGCAGCCCCCCGATTGGGTTTCCACCGCCTCGAAGCAAGCCTTGTAGAGCAGCATTGACAACATTGAGCTGGCCTGTCAAGTTGTCGATAGTTTGCTGCATGGCACCCATACTGTCTGCCTCCTGTGCCCAGTGGGCTAAATCCTCGGCGCGCTCCTGCTGGAGGCCCTCGAATTTATCAAAAATTTTGGCTGCCTCAGTAGCTGCCGTTTGCCGGTCTCCTTCAGAGTCGCGACTGATGTTTTCTATGTCAACTTCGACCTGGGCCATTCTGCGGTCCAGGTCGTTCAACCTTTACACTAGGCTGGTTTTCAGTTCTGTCACCGTATCCACGATGGGTCGTAGTACGCCAACCGTATCCTCAAGGGCCGCAATGCGGTCCCCAAAATGCACCATCGTCAGAAATGGTGGTAATGCCAATGCGTTCCCTCGTCTGATGTCGAACCTGGCTCTGATACCAACTATTACGCGACGCCTTCCTGAGATTCTTTGGAAGGGCGACGTAAGGCTAAGCAACCGATGTCAAGGTGGTTGCTGTCCGCCAAGTGAGGTCCCCTCCGCATGCTAGACGAGATTGTCAGTGCCGTGAAGGAAAACCAATGTCAACAACTTGAGAGAACAGTAATGAGAATTGAATAAAAGCTTGATTGTATTAATGAAATCTGTTACAAAGAAGGCAACGCGGTGTCGAGGGGGAGAGACACCAGTACAGAGAATTGCTTGCTAGAAAATGTTTGATTGCTTGATCCCCCTAATAATGCTTAAAAAAATAAACCAACATTACAGGAATAGACAAAAATATGCTAGAGAAACATAAGGAAAGTACATGGAATAAAAACTACTCTAATAATACAGGGAAAAAGGACTTAGTTTTCTACAGGGGTAGAAACAGGTCCGTTGTCAGCTGCTTGTGGCTGGGCGCTCGCGAGGGAAATTGGTGAGGCGACAGAGGCACAGGCGCGCTTGTCACTTGGCGCGGCCAAGACCACGGAGCCGTCCGTGGCGCTAGGCGTTGGGAGGCTTGCTGGGACGCCACGAGGCACGTCCAAGGGGTCATGGGGCACGATTGGAAAGCCACCCATAACATACATGAGTCCGCCCCCGATGAATTGTCATTTGAAAAAGTGCATGTGTCGATTCTCTAACCCCGCACAACTTTTGCCTACTCCTATGACTGATACGATTGTACTTTGCCTAATAGTGTATCAATAAATTCAATATATGAGCAGAATATTCAGGCTGATAATTTAGCCTAATTTCCAGTCGTTCAAGTTTTAAAATATTGGTTGACGTGAGTGATGGTGAAAGTTTCGCCTCCTTTTTCTTCTTTCTTTTCTTGGCCAGAAACTCCTCAGTGACTAGATTATAGAAAATCTACGTTTATCCTCAATTTGGAACATTTATGTCACCTCAAAAGCTCAGGACTAGAACAAGTCATCAGACACATTTTGTATGACAGATCTTAAAATTTTGTTCTCAATAGAAATTTAAAGTTGATTACAGCACGTATCTTGCAAATCATCGTACGATAGAATTATGTGGATATTATCATTTTGCATAGCTTCTGCTTGAATTTCAACTCGAGATGCAACAGTTTGAGATGAATGGTTTGAATTTCAACCATTCCTTTGGTTGTCTTTTTCCTAAGCTATTGCACCTATACCAAACTCTTTAATTTGTCGCCCCGAAATTTAAGAAATGTCCAGTGTTTGTGTACATCTTATGCCATCAACTACACATATGAACGATGTTTCACATAAAGAAAAGCTACATGTAAATTATAATTTGTAGGGATACTTCTTGTATACTGTTAGAACAGGCTTGCCCTTCTTATGACTAATCGAGATTAGATCATGATGGGTTACGGTTCGGCCCCGTATTACATCGAGCCTCAGTACGAGATCAACCAAGATCGAGATCAAGCAGAACGGAGATCAAGCGAGCCCGATGGAAGTTTACCTAGTCAAGTAACCGTAAGCCGAAATATCCGTACTCGAGCAAGGATCACAGCGAAAATCTCGGCACGTATCAAGATGAGGCCGACTAATTAGTCAATCATGAGATGTCTTACTGTATTTAGAGTTGTGTCATAAGTAGGACTCCCCTGTTATATAAAAGGGGTCTAATCAAATGTAAAGGCATCAGATTCACGCAATACAAAGCAATATACTATTCTTTTCTTTAAGCTCTCATTACTCTGTTACTTTATTCATATCTCATTTTGCCCATTCATTTGGTTCTAGGGTAACTTATCTCGAGGGCCAAAGTTGCACGTCTCATTCGATTTGTTTTATTTTTCTTTACAGTCAATTTCAATATCAATTTACATATTTCCTCAGTTTGTGCCAAGTAAAATTACGTGTCCTTAAAACCATATATAAATTCAATTGTTATCCGTTTCTAGGGAAAACAGTTTGGTGCCCACCATGGGGATAAGGATAATAGTGATTGCCTGGTACTAACTTTCGTAACACACACTATTTTATACTTGTTCTTGTGAGTATCTTTGATTCCAGGATCGTCATGTCGAACTCTCAAGTAGCTCCCACACACATAGACAATGGCCTTGGTTTCCACGGCGAGAACGACAACATAGTCACCGTAGGGAACGAAGTACCTCCAGTTGACCTCGATGGAGTCCCGGCCGTAGACCCAATCGACGTCAGTTCCATGTTGACATTAATGAAAATCTGGCATCGACCCCGAGAATAGCGTCCGCAGAGAAGTTCGATCAGCCGGTCAGAGCGCACATGGAGGCGAAGAAGGCGGGATCAGCCTTCTAGTGATATTCTAAATGTTGCAAGCTCAACAAGCTGCAATAGCTCAACTCCAAAACCAAAACCATGCGCCGAGCAGGGTCGAGCCCGAGCCATCACAGGAAGTTGTTCATAGGGTCGAATCGGTGTCAAGAATTTCAAATGGAAATGAATCACGGACCGACCCTACTATCATGAAGATGCTCGAGGAGCTGAAAAAGCGAGTTGAATCGGGGGAAAAGAAGATTGAAACAAATGTCAAGAAAGTGGAAACCTATAACTCCAGGGTTGATCAAATTCCGGGGGCACCATTGATTTTGAAGGGTTTGGATTAAAAAAAGTTCGTGCAAAATCCTTTCCCCCCGAGCGCGGCTCCTAAACCAATTCCCAAGAAGTTCCGCATGCCAGAAATTCCCAAGTACAATGGAACTACCGACCCCAACGAGCATGTCACTTCTTGCACATGTGCTATTAAGGGGAATGATGTAGAGGACGATGAGATCGAGTCTGTATTGTTGAAAAAATTCGGGGAGACCCTATCAAAGGGAGCGATGATATGGTACCATAATTCGCCACCCAACTCCATTGATTCTTTTGCCATGCTTGTGGATTTTTTTGTTAAAGTACACGCCAGAGCTATAAAGGTCGAGACTAGGAAGTAGGACCTCTTCAAGGTAAAGTAGAAAGATAGCGAGAGCTAAGAGAGTTTGTATCTCGGCTCCAAATGGAATGTATGGATCTACAACCGGTTGTCGGTGATTGGGCCATTCAAGCCTTCACTCAAGGATTAAACGTACAAAGCTCGGTGGCTTCCCAACAATTAAAGTAGAACTTGATTGAATACCCAGTTGTCACCTCGGTCGATGTACATAATCAATATCAGTCAAAGATTAGGGTTGAAGATGACCAGCTGGGGGCTCCTTCCGGGTCCGTTTATCCTATCAAGCCTGTCGACAAAGTCAAAAGGGACATTGGACGGGAACCGCGGTCAAACAGGGATCGTTACCAGCCATATAATAGAGATCAGAGAAACAACGGACCTAGATGCAACACCATTCGAGGTGAAAAGAGAAATTATCGAGGTCAGAGCTCTCGAGGGCTCATGAGCAAGAACGGTTTCGACATAAATGTCGAGCTCAAAGAAGCGCCACGATTGTCAGAATATAACTTCAACATTTATGCATCAACTATCATATCAGCCATCGGACGCATCAAAGATACAAGATGGCCTCGATCTCTGCAGACCGATCCAGCCTAGAGAAATCCCAATCAAATGTGCAAATATCATGGCACTCATGGCCATTGAATAGAAGATTGCAGACAACAAAGGGAGGAAGTATCCCGGTTTTTCAACGAGGGGCACCTTCGAAAATTCTTAAGCGATCGGGCTAAGAACCATTTCAGAAACAAAGATTCAAACAGAAAGAACGAGCAAGAAGAGCCACAACACGTGATCCATATGATTGTTTCAGGGGTCGATATTCCTCAAGGACCAGTATTTAAACGCAACAAGGTGTCGATCACGAGGGAGAAGTGAACTCGGGATTATGTACCAGAAGGAACCTTGTCTTTCATTGACGAGGATGCAGAGGAGATCTTGAAACCCCATAACGACGCACTAGTAATATCTGTACTTATGAATAAGACTCAAGTTAAACGTGTTTTGATTGATCCAGGTAGCTCGGCCAACATCATTCGATTGAGGGTCGTAAAGCAGCTCGGCCTACAGGACCAAGTTGTGCCCGCGGCCCGAGTGCTTAACGGCTTTAACATGGCATGCAAAACCACAAAAGGAAAAATAACTTTGCCAGTAAACGTGGGTGGAACCATCCAAAAGACAAAGTTCCATGTGATCGAGGGAGATATGAGGTATAACGCCATGTTCGGGAAGCCATAGATCCACAACATGAGGGAAGTACCCTCGATTCTTCACCAGGTTCTGCAGTTCCCGACACCAGAGAGAGTTAAAATGTTCTACGGGGAGCAATCCGCTGTCAAGGAAATGTTTGCAGTTGACAAAGTGATACCAATATAGACACTCTCATCAACAAAAGGGTCATATTCAAAAGGAAAACAGGAGGCCAAATAGCAACCACATACACAGGCCTCGACCTAATCAGAGAAGCAGGGGACTGACGAGGATGATGATTATGGGGTCCCTCGATCCTTCATAGTCCCCGATGATTCTGACGCCACCAAGTCGACGATTGAAGAGTTGGAATATATCACACCTAAAACGATACTACTGCTAAGGTATGACCCTTTTCTTTTTTCATTTTTGTTTTAGATTAACACTTGCAGGTGGTCAACAAGAATCGACGGTGAATTTTTCAACGAACGAAATGAAGTCTTTAGGTCTGAAAGCACGTGTTGCACTCTTTTTCCCTTAGACCGGTTTTGTCCCAAATGGGGTTTTGGGCGAGGTTTTTAACGAGAAAACAAGGAATCGTGGTAACTTAGAATCAAGCCCGATTATAAATCAGCATCGAAGGTCTATTCAACAATATCCGAGGTTCCTTTGCAATTAACCTAGAATACTGGGAGGGGGGGTTACCCCGGATATACATTATCTTCAAAAATCAATTCTAGCAAGGAAACTACTTCATAAAAAGAGGGTCTCAATAGATAGGATTTATTGTAAGGGCCAAACGGTCAGAACAAACTGTGCCCATATAGATTGTTTGAGCCCTGACTTAAACATGTACGCATGTATGACTATTTTGTTCAAGAATAAAGAGAAGTACTTTCCTTGCAAACATTTGGTGTTTAAACTTTTTTTCTCTTTACATCTCTTAAAGAGCTTCGTACTATAACGAGCCTAAGGGCAATACTTAACCAATGCACGAACGATCGCTCCCTCACTCGAGAACTGCCATTCAACTCAAACAACCCAAGTTATTGGGCCTCGGGGGCAAAAGACCTAATAGGCAACTCTCTGATATCTAAAGGCCACGGCCACCCCACTCAGGGAATATTATCAGGCAAGCACGAACAAAACGGGAAAACGAGCCCAATGGGAAGATCGAACTAAAAGGCTACAACAAATTTAACACGGCTCAGAGACGTCCGAAATTCGTAACGAAATACGCCTTCGAAAAAGAAAATATTCTTTCATAACCGGTTCTAAAAGGCTACCGTCGGCAAAGTCACAAATTTAAGACATCTTCGAGAAAAGCTTCGATAATATCGAGCCCCAAAAAACTCTAATAAATGCAAGGGTTGTTCGAACCCTCGAGCTCATGCTAAGGCATTTCAACCTTTGTGATTACAAGCAACAAAACAAAGGAAAAACTTAAAATCTGAAAGGGAAAAGAAAGCCTTATATTTATATTGAATGATTTTCTTTAAAAGGGCCAAATCGGCCTATTCTAAAAAAAAATTTACAACGGCCCAAAACGGCCTTAGAAAAAGTGCAAAGAAGAACAAAAAAAATATACTAAGTCCTATGAGGCTTGGTGTCCATCGGAGGCGGCATCTCCATCCTCGGGGTCTTGCCCGTCTTCAAATTCACTTAGGCTATCAGAATCATCTTCGGGGAAGGCCAGCTTCCGAGCCCAGATTTCTTCTGCTTGGGCATTCTCGACCTCGACCACCATGTCGAAATCCTGGGCTTTAGCATCATCGAGGGCTTCCCTCCGAGCTTTCCATTTTGAATGATCTATCATGCTCCTAGCCTTGGTCTGGATGACCTCGACGTCGACCTTGAATTGGGCCACCTTTTAATCAGCTTTAATACCGGTCGTGACCACCTTAGATTTAGCCGCCTCGAGCTTGTTGACGGTCGAATCTAGCTGAGACTAAAGCTCCTTGATCTTCTTGGCCTGCGCCGAGTTTTTCTCTTTGGCAGCTGTTTTTCTCTTTGGCAGCTTGAAGCTGAGTCTCAGCCGAATCCAACTGTGCTTGGACGGTCTCCTTCTTCAAGGCCCGGATATCCATGTTTTTCTTGATTTCTTCACCTTTGGCCCGTATCTCGTCCACCTGCTTGTCGAACTGTCTGATCTGCTCAAGCCTCTGTCGAATCTGCAGAATCGGATCATTAGTCATTATCTCTAACTCATCTTTACTATCATGAAGTATTCAGAATACTTACTCGGCCATATCAGTGTGCTCGTCTCGAGCCGCAACCAAATCGGCCTGAAGCTTCTCACTGAGGAGCCTATAGGTGTCCCTTTCCTCAGTAAGGCCCCAAACCTCGGCCTTGTGCTCCTCTAGAACTCTGAGGAAGGTTTCGTGGTGCAACACCGAAACCTACAAATAAGGAAGAAGATGTTAAGAATAGTTCTAAGTATAAAAGCAGTAAGAAAGAGATTCTCGAAGATTAACCGATTTAGAGCATGTTGAGCCTCATTGAACAGACAAGCTTCCCCCACAGCGTTCATCACAGTTTGGTCCTCGCCGGTCACCAAGCTTCGCAGATAGCTGGCGATCCCAACAGGGGAAGAGAAGACTCGTACATCCTCCGGGACAATAAGTACTAGGTGCCTTTTGTGGCTTGGGTTAACACTCGGAGCCGGGAATCGTTCTACCAGTCTCGAGCTCGATAAAGATCCAGTAGCACCCGATGATGGTATTTTCTTCGACACCGGTAAATCATCGAATCCGGTGATTTCCTCGAAAGTAGCAGCTTCAAGCCCATGGAAGAAACCATGGATATCGATATGATGACTATCCAACATGTTGGCCTCTTGAATCATGGTATCCGAAATCTGAGGGGATTCTGAAATATCAACCACTCCGAGCTTGGCCCCAGAGACCTCTTCCATTGAACCTTGCCTCAAGTCTCTCTCTCCACCGTCTTGACTGGGGACGGGCGGCCTCTGCTCTTTCTGATTCAGGGACCTCGACCAAAGCTCCCTTATCAACTGCCTCCTGTTCGGAGGGCTTTTGTACCGAAGTAGTAGCCCGCATACGAGCCACCAACTTGGAGTCGTCTTCTTCTTCTTCTTCCTCTTCGGACTCATCCCTTAATCGATCGATTGAGTCCGAGGATATAGCACCAGCATCCACCTTGGGCTTACGAGGCATCCTCGCCAGTCTTCTCTTTTCCGAGCCCAGGGGACTGAGCCCTTTTTCTCTTTTTCTCCTTGGTCGTCTTTGGAGCTGATGGCTGGGGAAGGACTTCGTCGTCACCGGAATGGGGTCTCATTGCAACATCCTTCCCGAGACCTGCAAAAGAAAATGAGATAATTTAGTTTGAGAAAAGGCCAAAACAATAAACAATCAGAGACAGAAATTTATCATGATTGCGGGCCTCCCATTGACCCTTTGATAACTCCATCCAGGCATATTCAGAGTAGGGCCTCTGAGACACCAGGCCTTCGACCCATTGCTTCAACTCCGAAACCGGGTACGACATTTGGGCCACAGCTGCAACACCAAAACGGAGATAAGGAAAGATGGAAGGAAATGAAATAGCAAAGCAAAAGTTCGAGGTAAAAATACTTATGATTCATTTTCCACTTCTCTGGGAACGACATGTCTTCGGCGGGTATCAGGTCCGATGTCCTTATTCGGACGAATCTGCCCATCCAGCCTTGATCCGGAGACTCGTCGATGCTGGAGAACAGGGCCCTACTGGACCGATGGGCAAGCTTGATTAGCCCCTCTCGATAGAGCCGGAGGCTGTAAAAGCACATGAGGTGATCGAGGATGAAAAGAAACCCCTCGATCTTGCTCGTGAAGAAACGGGGGAGAATGATTATTCTCCAAAACGAAGGGTGGATTTGGCCTAGGGAGAAATTGTATCTTTTGCAGAAGGCGACGATTATGGGGTCTAAGGGACTAAACATAAAGAGGTAAGTGTAAACACTTAGATACCCCTCCATGTAGGTGGTGATCGATTCCTTGGGAGAAGGAGCGACCACATCTTTGCTCACCTAGTTGCACTCCTCCTTGACCTTTTCGAGGATGTTCTCCGTGATGGTGCATATATACCTCAACATCGGCTCGCATCGGCCCTGCACCGAGTGGGTTTTCTCTATTTTAAAGTCAGTGACGGTTGGGCACCCTATTGGAACGAACTCCTCAAGGTGGGGCTCTGCCACAGCCTCACCACTGGCGGGACGCGATGAAGAAGCAGCCTTTTTTTGCAGCAAGATTTTAGAAGTTTTAGCCATCTATGAGCAGCGAGTAAAAGAGTAAAGATGTTGATTAGAGTTCAAGAAATTTGGATATGAGAATTATGAAGTAAGGATATTCTTTGAAAGCAAGAGCAGAAAAGGCTTTGATTGTAAATGTTTGAATGAGAGAGGGTTGAGGTTTTTATAGGTTGAAGGCAACGGTTCAGAATCGGTAGTGGCCGACCAGCACCTGATAGGCATTTAATGCCTTGGTAAATGGACCGACGGGACATTTTGTCACTTACGTAATGCTCGAGCTCGCCGATGACATCGACACTCATAGAGATGGAGTTCGGGAATTCATGTCGTTTCTCAGATGAGAAACGAGGGGACTATCTGTATACGGTTAGAACAGGCCTGCTCTTCTTATGACTAATCGAGGTTGGATCATGATAGGCCAAGGTTCGGCCCCGTGTTACATCGAGCCTCAGTACGAGATCAGCCAAGATCGAGGGCAAGATCAGCCAAGATCAAGACCAAGCAGAATGGAGATCAATCGAGACCGATGAAAGTTTACCTAGTCAAGTAACGGTAAGCCAAAATATCTGTAATCGAGCAAGGGTCACGGTGGAAATCTCGGCACGTATCAAGATGAGGCCGACTAATTAGCCATTCATGGGATTTCTTAATGTATTTAGAGTTGTACCATAAGTAGGACTCCCCTACTATATAAAGGGGTCTAATCATTTGTAAAGGCATCAGATTCACACAATACAAAGCAATATCCTATTCTTTTTTTTAAGCTCTCAATACTCGGTTACTTTATTCATATCTCATTTTGCCAATTCATTTGGTTCGAGGGTAACTTATCTCGAGGGCCAAAGTTGCAAGTCTCATTCGGTTTGCTTTATTTTTCTTTACAGTCAATTTCAATATCAATTTACATACTTCCTCAGTTTGTGCCAAATAAAATCATGTGTACTTCAAAACACGTACAAATTCAATTGTTACCTGTTTTTGTGGTAAACACTTCGAATGATAATTGATTTTTTAGGAAAGACCTATAAGTTTGATTCAAAGCGCACAATACAAGATCAAATTAAGAGTGTTAATTTTTGGATTAGCTCAATACAACAAGAACAATCAATTGTTTAACTATGTCATGAAAGTTTTTCTGATAGTTGTCGCGTAACATTTTGGTCTGGAGGGTAACCCTAAAAACACTTCAACTGAGAGCAATCCGTCATTCATAGTTTAACGCTTCTAATTGCGTGCGAATCGAATTTGTATATGACTTTTGCACTACTTAGCTAGATTGCAAAACGTACCAGTCAATTCTACACTAATTAAATCACAAAATGGTAAACTGAATATCAATTAGCTAATTAGCCTTATTATTTTCAATTACTTAACTTTGTTGTTCTTTTTGCATATACGAGCTCAGGTTTCTTCTTGATTTAAATTAAAAGTAATTGTTTTCTTGTTTCTCAGAGACAAAAGAGAGCAGTTCCTTGATTCCTTCCTAATACGATTATACTATTATTTTCTTGTTTGGACACGCATGGTTTTTTTCTGTGAGGAGTGATCCTTTAAAAAGCTTCGATAAACACATTAAAACAAGTAATTATCACTTCTCAATTGTTTTTTTTTTTCGCTTTCAGTATAGTCTAGTAACTTCTTCTTGTCTCATTCAGTTTCGCCAACCTGCTACTCTACTAGAAACTAGGTACATAAGTTCTCTTTGCTTCATTTACCTCCCCGCCTAATGCACTTACGTGGATGGTCATACAACTCTTAAAATTCTATTCATTTTGATTAGATGTGTCACTAATTCGTTATTATCTTTGCTGTCTTTCGAATTCTTGGAATGAACTGACCTATCCAAGTCATTATGAAGAGATCACAAAGAAACCTCTTCTAAGGATTGGCCAAAAATTACGGATCAATTTCTTATAAATAAAAAATAAGTTCATTAATAAATTAAATTTTTATTCAAAATATAATTGAATTCAACTTTTACCATAATGATCTTTGTGGATACGAAGAGACGTAAAAATTGTGATGGAGAGGTCAAATGAATTGAAAACTATTACTTATTCTGAATTACAATGTTTCTGGTATAGTGTTATCGTTTGGGTTGTGTAGGAACAGTAACTAATGCCACTTGCAGAGTGCCCCTTTCAAGTTTTTTAAGGGACTAATTGTATGGATCAAAATCTGCCATAGAATATTTAAGATGAGATAACATCGAAGGAAGAGTCCTCGAGTCGTCATCGATCGAGGTCGGCCAGGAAACAACGAGATTCGTGATCGAGATGTCAACAATGGTCGAGGTCGAACACCGGTGACGAAGCTGTAACGGCTAGTTTTCAAAATAGGATATTAAAGAGAATATTCTAATAGATATTCTCTGCACTTGTACTATTAGGGTTTATTAGAAAAATGTCTCATATAAATAGAAAAAAGATAATGGTGTAGGGGACATTCATTTTGACTAGAACAGACTTTTGATAAAAGATTCTCTCTCTTACTAAGATACAAATACTATATTTTCATCAAGATTGTTGCTCATATTATTACACACTTTTCCATCAGATCCGAGAATAATTCGAACATTCTAGAATTTGTCTGTCACTCATCATTATCAGGAGAGACAATCATCTTGTTCATCCTTTATTGGGTGAATCGCTCCTTCTATTTACTTAAATGTCATTTATTGTTATTTATTGCTACATTATTGTTCATACTTTTTGGAATAGTTAATGCATATTGCTGTCAATCCACCACCAGTTATGCCTAACACTAGTCGCGTTTTCGAAACACCCATCCAGAAATATTATTATTAACTAAGTTTAACCCATTATTATATAAATTCAACTGTTTTAACAAAAAGTTTTACTTTTTTTTGTCACAATTTGGCGTCGTCTAGGGGGATTTCTTAGTTAAGCTTTTAGTTTCTTCTATATCTACGGCCAACACGGGTCCCTAACATTAAAAAAAAAAGAGAAAGTAAAAAACAAGATCTCATTTCTTTGTACGTACAAAATCCTAACATGGTAGGTAATCGAGAAGAAAGGACGAGAATAATAAGCGACCTTCCAACTAACCTCATGAACGTCATCAACGAAAGTTGTGAAACGTCAGAAGAAGGCGCAACACGCAATGCCTCTCCTAGGCGAGTTGGGTCACCACCTCCTCACTACAGCATCACAAAATCTCTTGGCAAGGGAGCCTCCAAATCTATAAGGGAGGGGACGCCCCCAGCTATAAAAAATCTCCTCGAAGCATGGCTAACTGATACGCTAACTAGCGTCCTCAACAAGCCCACCTGGGACGCGGCTACAGAAAACGCAAGGACTTGCACTATACAACCGGCAAACGAACAGTGCAACCAACTCCCTTCTCCTCCAACGACATGTATTACTCACAATGTCATTAATAATCTAGGTGACAACACCTTTGCAACCGTTTTGAAAAGGATGGAGGAAATGGAGAATAAAAACAGGTTACTCCGAGATCAAATGAACGAGCATCAGGAAAGGGTCAATAAAATATCGGGTGCCCCCAAGCTGTTGCCAAAGAGAGACGACGGTCAGTTCGTCGAACAACTGTATTTGGTAAGTTATGTGTCTTTTGTTTTGATGATTTGATAAATTTCATGAGAGAACTAGATAAGGAAACTGATACAATAAATTCCATGCGTTCAAAGTAACTAGTCAGATGTCTGGTTCAATTCTCAATGAAATTAGATAAGGGAACAATAGAGGGAAAAAATATGGATCAGTTCCCCTGGTCGTCATGCAGTCAACTCTACAGTTGTAAAAGTTGCTTCACTGTACTGTCTAGGAGTAGTACAGCAGTGCAGCTATAGCTTGATAAGGACAAACTAAAGGACACTTTATCGCATCATCCTTGATGACCCCATACACACTCATCCTTGATGACCTCACACTCACATATTATCAACATGAGGCAAGGGATTTTATTTTCTAACACTTGAAAATCAAAAAAATTAAATTCTCTCAAGTGCTAGCTATCTCCTCTTTAAAGAACAAAGTTACTGCAACCTCAAGGACTAGATCCAAAGATAGAAGATATCTTAAGTCCTTAGGTTTGTTGAGTCTTTGTTATTTTATTCTTTATTTGTATGTCTACACTACTTTCAAGAAGTGTCTTTGTAGGACAGATTTAAACTACTGTTTTCTTTAGTGACTAGAGCTTGTCAAGATTTGTTTCTTTGTAACAGAGTTATTTCAAAGGGCTTACAATAGAGTTATTGTAAGAGGTGAGAGATTAATAGTTTAATTTCTAGATTGACTAGAGTTTGTCAATGTTTGTTGCTTTGTAATAGAGCTATTACAAAGGTCTTACAATAGAGTTATTGTAAGGAGTGAGAGATTAAGAGTTTAATTCCTAGATTGCAATAGGTTTTAACATGAAATTTTCTCGGTTTAGTGGAGTTGAAATCCTACTAGGGTAGGTCGTGATTTTTAATTTCTTGAGCAATGAGTTTTTCACCTAAATATCGTGTGTTCTTTATTTACTGCTAATTTACTGTGAGAACAGATACAGAAGCTGGTTCCCTAAATTTTTGGTATTACAATCTGTTGCTTACTGTGGGAACTGATAGAGAACCTGATTCTCTCTATGGTTTGGTGGACTCTTAGTTTCTATCGATTGGTATCAGAGCAAGTTCTTTCTACAAGGTTAACACCTAAAAATGATCCTCATCATGGCTACTCCACCAAACTTCGAGGAAGAAAAATCAACCTATAGACTCCTAAGATTCAACAATCAATACTATGGTTGGTGGAAAACAAGAATGAATGACTTCATTATGGCTAAAGAGTCCAAGATTTGGGACATGATTTGTGATGATCCCTTTATCCCTATGAAGGCTGTTGGAGAGGGAAAAAAGATTGTTCCAAAGACAAGAAAAGAATACAATGGTGTTGGCCGAAAAGCTGTTGAGAAGAACTTCAAGGCGAAGAAGATTCTTGTATGTGGTATTAGATCAGACGAGTATAATCATATCTCGGCATGCGAATCTGCCAAGGAAATCTAGGAAGCTCTTCAAACGGCTCACGAAGGGACTACTCAAGTAAAGCAGTCCAAAGTAGATATGCTTACAATTGAGTATGAACTCTTTAAAATGAAAGAGGATGAGTCCATTCAAGAGATGCACACTCGTTTCACCTCCATAATCAATGAGCTTCCTTCACTTGGTGAAATCATTCCAACAAACAAGCTGGTCCTGAAGATACTCAGTGTTCTACCAGGTTCCTTTATCACTGAAGTCAAAGACCTGAAGAAGCTGACTATTGACGAGCTTATTGTAAATCTCAAAAATTATTAGATGAAGAGAAAGAAGGATCTTGAAAGAAGAGAACCCAGGAAGGAGAAGAACCTGTTTCTCAAGGTTGCCAACAAGGATTCAAGTAGTGATGAATCCAACAAGGAGTATCTCACTCAAAGATTTCCAAAAGATGATTCGAAAAAATAGTAGGATTCCAACAAAAGAAAGTTCCAGCAGGAAAGTCAAAGAAAATGATTGTTGTCATAAGTGTGGAAAGCCTGGATACTTTATTAAAGATTGTCCTCTTCACAAGTATGATCATTACAAAACCAGCACCGAAAAGGCGGCTAAGAGGAACCATGTCCCTAATTGAAAGTTCAAAAAAGAGATGTTGCTGACAACATGGTGAAGCAAGCCCTGGTTGACAGGGGAGATTCCTCCGGTGAATCTGAAGGTGAAGATGACCAAGGAGATACATCTATGATGGTTTCTAACAATGGATCTTCAGAATATGAGTCAATCTTTGCACTCATGGCCAAATCTGATGATGATGAGGACAAGGAGGAAGATGAGGTAAGTTTTCTTGATTTTCAAAGAAATTTGAAAACTTACTATAAGAAAAAATCGATGTCCTTAGCAAATGTGTTGATTGATGCCTATCATAGCCTCATTAATAAGAAAAATTATTTAATAGAAAAAATTGGTGACATAGAACAAGAGAGGGATTATATGGTAATTTTTATGGTAGACTTGAAGGAACAAGTGGAAGAAGTAACTAGAGAAAATAAATTGTTGAAAAACCAAACAAGAAAATGGATGGACAACACTAAGGGTAAAGAAGTGAGGTTCAACTTGAGCTTGACAGTGAGCTTAAGAAAGTTAAAACAAGTCTTGTTGCTGAGCTTGAAAAGAATAGACAACTTCAGGAGGATTTAAAAAGGGTTAAAATGATCTTCATAAGTCACTTAAATGTACCTGGTCCTCCAATGTAATAACGTCTATGTACATGAGTTATGGTGGAAACAAGCAAGTAATCGGGTTCCAAAAGGCTAGAACCCCCTATAATCCCCATATCAAGTCTATAACTGTGGCTGATAATTCGTTGTATACTCACTATGGTCAAACGGGTCATTACAAGGACTCTTGTAAACTAAAATTCAGTCTTTGCAAAAAAACAAAGTTTTTTGTTGAAAATAGGCCTATTGTTGAGGAACCTGGTTCCCTGAAAAGAAAATATCTGCTGCCTACATGGGAAAAATGAAGTTTGATCCGCCTGCTCTATCATTATAAGGGACCCAAACTGGCTTGGGTTACTAAGTCTAATCAGTGATTTCGTGTGCAGACTAGAGTGAGAGGTAGCAGTCAAAAAATGGTACATGGATAGCGGTTGCTCTAAGAATATGACTGGAAGAAGGATGATTTCCTCTCACTCTAGTCTTTCCAAGGTGGGAGTGTGTCCTTTGGAAATGGTAAGAAGGGTTACATTCTTGGTGTTGGAAAAATTAGCAAAACACTCCCCCATGCAATTGAAAATCTATGTATCATGTGAGTGGCTTGAAATATAGCTTGTTAAGTGTGTCTCAAATCTGTGATGAGGGAAAATAAAGTGAAGTTCTTGTCCAAATCTTGTACTGTCACCAATCTCAAAACTGGTGAAGTGGTGTTGATAGCCAAAAGGTTCAAAAACATCTATGTTGCAGACCTTGATTCATTGAATGGTGTTGATCTAACACGCCTAAGTGTCACTGATGATGATGCCGAGTTATGGTGCAGGCGAGTATTTATTTGCTGAACAAGTTGGTTATGGAGGACCTAGTTCGTAGGCTAAAGCAGTCAACACTGCCTGCTAATGGATTAACAAGTGCATGATCAGGTCCCTTCTTGAGAAGTCTCTCTGCGAATTGCTCAATGGGAGAAAACTCAAGCTGACTTACCTGAGAGCATTTGGACGCAAAATGTTTTTTTCTCAACAATGGTGGTAAAGGGTCACATAACAAAGAAGATGAAGATGGAGAATTTACAAATGCTACTGATGAAGCCATAGATATCGCTAATGGAAAGACTGATTTGATGTGTGAAGTCAGGCAAAGCGATCAAAAAGATGCAGCAGAATCTCCAAAAGGAAAAGAGGAACTTGGTCCCTCTATCACCTCGACTGAAGTTGAACATAGGGTTTCTGATGTTGCATCAGGTACTCCTGATACAGAACAAAAAAGTGGAAGTCATAATTTTGTTGATGTCAATGGTGTTTCAAATATGGAGGAACCTGGTCCTTCAAATTCTAAAGTTTAAGTACTTCAAGGAGCTTCTGAAAAGATTTGAGATGGAGAATGATAAGACCATTGATACACCTATTGCCACTACTACTCGTTTAGACATGGAAGAATGGTTCTCCTATCAATGAAACTATGTATAGGGGTATTATCGGATCTCTTCTCTACTTGATTGTTAGCAAAGCTGATATTTTTTTTAGTGTTGGGTTGTGTTCTGGGTTCCAATCAAGCCCAAAAGAATCTCACTTCAAGGATTCCAAAACAATTTTGAGGTATCCTAAGGGAACGTAGGACCTGGTCCTCTTCTATCCTTTAGAAGATAATTTTGACTTGGTTGGATATGTTGATGTTGATCATGTTGGATATCTGGTGTATCAAAAAGAGAACATCTGGAATGGCACATTTTCTAGGGTCATGCTTGAACTCATAGGGTACAAAGAAACAAAACCATATGGCTCTTTCTACTATTGAAGCTGAATATGCGGATATTGCCTCTTGTTGTGCTCAAATGTTGTATATCAAGCAACAACTAGAAGATTTGGGTGTGTTTACAGATTGTATTCCATTGTTATGTGATAATACAAGTGCTCTAAACATTGCAAAGAACCCGGTACATCACATGGAGACAAAGCACATTGATGTGTGATATTACTGTTTGAGGGACAATGTTGAAGAAAGGCTTATTTGTATGAAGGTTTTCAAGACAGAGGATCAGGTAGCAGATAGCTTCACCAAAGAACTGAGCAAAGAACACTTTAAAAGAGGTCGTTTAGAGTTGGGGTTGATCAAGCTCAACTAAGGACTTGGTCCCTCGATGATTGGTTATGTAAAGAAGGAAAGGTATAATTCTAAAAAATGTTTTTCTGGTGGCATCTAACTCAATTTTATACTATTACAGGTATACACACATAGCAGGTTTTGGAGAAAACGAGTATAAGTGACATCGCAATTCTAGGAGTTTTTGCTCAAGGAACCTGGTTCCTGTGACTTAGGTTAGTAGTCTCTTCAATACCTATATGGATTTTTAAACTGCTGAAGTGCCATGTCATTAAATTATTTCCGCCCTCTCTTAATTTTTGAAGTCCAAAATGTTAAACCTTTCTGAACTGGCCTGTTTCCCCAAAGAAAACCATTTCCTTCTCTCACATCTAACGAAAACTGATTTTTTTCTTCAAAACCAAATCAACCTTATCTCAAAAAGAATCCTTCTCTCCAAATATTCTAGAAGTGAACATAACTCTATCACCTTCCAAAATCCTAACTCCATATTAATCGCAACCCAAGAAGTCTTTGGTAGATTTTGATGGGACTTTAACTGAAAAGGAACGGGGTAGATCTAATATTCTAGAGAGTGACGCTGAAATTATTGTTGGGTTTGTAGAAGTCTTGAAGGATGGAAGAATTGGTGAATGTGCTGGAAAAGGGGGAACTGAATGAGGGACCTGGTCTCTCAAATCCTTCTTAGGATATTAATTTTGATGATGATATTTTTCTCTTGAGTTATGTGCTTAAACGAACCTCCAATCCAGTAAAAAGGATTAATAAAAAGTAGGTTGATTGATGATGAAGTGGTGTGACCTACTGATGTGGTGACTGTGGAAGAGAGAATGAAGTGGAAAAATCTTCACTTGTGAGAAAAAATTCAAAAAAAAAAGGAGAAAAGAAAGTTGACTGAGAAAATGTGGCAGATGATAAGGGTGAATGGATTGATAAGTAGAAAAGGGAGACATGGCTGCTCAGGAAAAAAAAGAGTAGTGTGAGTGAGGGACCTGGTTCCTTACAGAAGCAAAAGGTTGAGTTATCGGGTTTGGAGAGGTAGAAGACTCTAAAGTCTCAAAAAGTGTTTTTAGACAGAGTGTTGACTCTAATATTGCTAAAAAAATAGAGGAATTGTTTGACATTGTTGAGTTCCAAAAATAGAATCACCTCTTTGTTCCTCCAAGTCTCAACGTTTTTGAAGAAGAAGTAAAAACTTCTATGTTGTATGTGATACTCTAATGCTATATGTGCATGGGACTTAGTTTGTTCTTAATGAGGAGAAGCTTGGGGAGATTCTTGGTGATCTAATTGATGGTTCGGCCTGCTCAGATAGGTAGAGTACCAGGTCCTCGTGGACCCTTAGCAGAATAGAATGCTAAGTTGAAGGGTGAGAATGAAAGATTGAGGAAACAGGTGGAGGACTTGAGAGAGCAGATGATCATTGATCAAAGCATTCTAAATGAACGAATGGACAAGCTCATCAAGGCCTAAGCCCCTTACTTTTATTCCTGCCCAATGATCCATTTCTTTAACTCATTCCCAATTCCCTTGGATTCCTATCTTCTTTTGATCCCTATGTTTGATGACATTGGTACTCTAGTTGTTTAAATTGTCATATTCTATATTGTTGAAACTACTGTGCTTTTGTTAAAATTACTCCAATATGGGCAATCACTCTATTTTGTGCAATGACATTCACTTGTTTTTCTTGTTATTGTTTATGCTGTGTTGCCCAAGTGGCATGAATTAATGTTGTTGAACTTCTTTTTGGTTATGCTTCTTCTGTTATTCTTTTCAATGATGTCAAAAGGGGGAATTTACATAGGTGTCAATAGGGAGAGAAACAAAATCGAATTGATATGTTGTGTTGTGCATGAAAGATAGCCTGCTTCACAGGGGGAATGTTCCTGATAACATGTTGATTATAGGTCTGATCCGTAGGGGAACATGTGAAGAATCTGGTTCTCAGGGGGAACATAAACTTTGGGTTTGTCATCATAAAAAAAGGGGAAATTGCAACAGAATTTTACGCTATTTCATGTTTTGATGGTTTGTCAAATGTTCTTGAGGAACCAGATAGGGACAAGATATGATCAGTACATGTAAGAAATATCATTCTCAGGGTGAATATCAATTCTTGGTTTGTCATCATCAAAAAGGAGAGAATTGATAAGTTATGCTATTTTGTGTTTTGATGATTTTCCAAATAGTCTCTAGGAATCGATTGTGATCAGTTCCTTTGGTATGGTTCTTAGAGGGAATATGGTTGTTTCATAGGGGGAAAAATGTGGAGAACTTATTCTCAAGGGGAATATCAATTCTAAGTTTCTCATCATCAAAAAAGAAAAAAATTAGTAAGTTATGCGTCTTTTGTTTTGATGATTTGATAAACTTCATGAGAGAACTAGATAAGGAACCTAATACAATTAATTCCCTTGGGTTTAGAGTAACTAGTCATATGTCCGGTTCAATTCTCAATAAAATCAACATATATGGATCAGTTCTCCTGGTCGTCGTGCAGTCAACTCTACAGTTGTAAAAGTTGTTGCACTGTACCGTTTGGCAACAGTACATCAACACAACTATAGCTTGCGAAGGCCAAACTAAAGGACACTTTATTGAATCATCATTGATGACCGCATACACACTAATCCTTGATGACCTCACACTCACATATTATCAACATGAGGCAAGGGATTTTATTTTTCACTTGCAAATCCAAAAAATCATATTCTCTCAAGTGTTAGCCATCTCCCCTCTAAAGAATAAAGTTATTGCAACCTCAAAGACCAGATCCAAAGATTGAAGATATATTAAGTCCTTAGGTTTGTTGAGTCTTTATTATTTTGTTCTTCATTTGTATTCCTACACTACTTTCAAGAAGTTTCTTTGTAGGACAGATTTAAACCGCTATTTGGTTTAGTTTCTTGACTAAAGTTAGTCAAGGTTTGTTGCTTTGTAATAGAGTTATTGAAAAGGACTTACAATAGATTTATTGTAAGGGGTTAGGGATTAAGTGTTTAATTCCTAGATTGACTAGAGTTAGTCAATGTTTGTTGCTTTGAATAGAGTTATTACAAAGGGTTTACAGTAGAGTTATTGTAAGGAGTGAGGGATTAAGAGTTTAGTTCCTAGATTGCAATAGGTTTTAATATGAAGTTTGCTTGGTTTAGTGGAGTCAAAATCCTACTAGAGTAGCCCGTGGTTTTTAATCTCTTGAGCAAGGAGTTTTCGACGTAAATATCGCGTGTTCTTTATTTACTGCTTATTTACTGTAGGAACAGATAGAGAAGCTGGTTCCCGACACTGTTTGGTTTTACAATATGTTGCTTACTATGGGAACTGATAGAGAACCTGGTTCTTTATACGGTTTGGTGGACCCTTAGTTTCTATCACCATTCCATACCAAAAACCTTTAAAATGCCACCCTACCTCGGGATATATGATGGCACGACCGACCCTGAAGATCATGTGACTCACTACGTCACCGTAGGGAAAGGCAATGACCTCGCCAAAGAACAAGTATCTTCCATTAGTCGATTGATGAAGTACCCTCCAACCACTTGGGACGAAATACACTATGCATATTTTGCCGAGGTCCGAGCAGATGAGGACAACCTCAATGGACCAACTCACTGGTTGACCTCGGTACATGCTAAATCAAAAAATATCAAAGAAATGATACCAGATGAGATCCCGTAGCTCCACGATCTAACAGGGAACGACATCAACCGTATGTCAGAACAATCATTTCACCCTCCTCCCGCCACGAAGAAGGCCCGCCTAGACCAAGGACATGGACACCCTTTATTATCCGCTCACAGCTTTTTTGTGTCACCAATAGAAATAGTATTTGCCTTGGAGAATCTCGGACTAAAGGTAAAGTGGCCGCTGAAATGCGGTCAGATCCGAGCACCAAAAGGTTAGACGCCCTCTATGAGTTCCATCAAGAACGAGGGAACAAAACCGAAGATTGCATTGCCCTAAGGCAGGAGGTCGTGAACATTTTATGACAAGGAAACCTCAAAGAGTTACTAAGCGATTGGGAAGGATCAACTTTGCCAAAGAAAGCGAGCAACACCAAGGACTGCCGAAGCCACCCTCACCATCTTGTACCGTCCACATGATCATCGGTGGATACGACGATGCTTCCATCAACAGTATGAAGTTCACCACTAACCACAAGCTCAAACGATCAATCACCCGCGAACAGTATGACAAACTCGAAGAGTATCATCTTCAAAAAGTCAGATACCAACGATTTGGCATTTCCTCACTATGATGCATGTCGCGCCCCTTTTTCTCGAAAAATCGGGTTTCGACATGTGACAACTCTTTTAAGGAAGGTATTAAAAAAGGAGAGTCACCACCTAACAATTTTCAAGGTGCGTTAGGTCACTTATTTGCATATGACTCATGTTTAATTAATTTTCATCACCAAAGATCGGGTAAGGGCTCGAAATTACCTCGAAGAGAAGGTGTTAGGCACTCTTCGAGGTCCACAACTGTGGGTCTTGGCCTAAATTGAATTATAAGAATTAGTCAGATAAACAAAGACAGAGAAAAGCAAGAATTTTGGGAAGTTATCATTATCAAATAGACCTTGGAGTAAATACAAACACTTGATTCAAAAGATAAATAGGGATAAGATGGGGGTCCTATGTTTTTTAGCCTAAAGGATGACCCTGTGCAACATAAATAATACTTCGTAATTCCCTCGAGATGGGCTGTTACTCATATTTTTCAGCGGGTACAGACTATCATCTCATGCTACCCGATTACTATCTTTAAGTTATTACCTAAAGCGCACTAGTTGATTTTAAATCGTGCCTTATGTGTGCACTACACATTCCGTACCTATGGCCTATGAGGCGTTTGGACCTCTATTTTGGGTGGTTCTAGACTTAACTTAGGCTGCTCAGAAAATGTTAAAACTAGGGGACAATTCAAAATAAATAAGACTGCAATTAGATACAGTTAAGGGCTCAAGTTAGCCTCCGCAATTAGACAACAAATGCACGCAAAATAGATTTCTACATCTGGATATTAGGCAGTTTCAAAATTGAGGGGGATTTGAAGTCGTTAACACTATAGACATGGTCTCTAAATGATCTGATTCAGATACGCAAGCTATTTTAGACCTATGATTTCTAAATTAAAACTTTGTAAGTGCCAGATGCTGCTAGGTGGCTTATTACAGATTATAAGTTGGTAAACCTATAGGCATGATCTCTAAGTGATTTACACAATAAGGGACAGTGAAACTTATTGGAAGTGCTCAAAATTAGCTATAATCGCGTGGATAAACAATAAAACAGTGTTTGAAGAGCGAATAGTGATGTCCTATAGGCATGGTTTCTAAAGATTGGCGATTGGAATTGATTCTCATACACTTAGCTCCTATAGGCATGCTTTCTAAAGATGGTCGATATGATGTAATAGCGAATTAATTAGTTAGAATCCTATAGGCATGATATCTAATGAACATGGTGTAGATTAAGGAAAAATCATTAGCATTTATCTCCTATAGGCAAGCTATCTAGCAACACATAACAGTAGTCACAAAATTAGATAAAGCACTTATGCATTGAAATTATACTAATTATGTGAGTGTGTGATCCACTAATGACATGATTTCTAATAGTGCACAATGAGACTCATATATACAGGTCGGATAGCAAATAGATCACACAAATTCTATAAACATGCTTTCTACCCTTTTCATGCAAATATTAGGAGATACACATTTTTTAATTTCACTATTACCCAAATTGTTATTATAAAATTATTACAGACCCAATAATGAATAAATTACAAAGTGGTACAAATGATATCAATAGGCCCAAGACAGGCCCAAAGAGATACCCATCACTGTCAGGCCTTCAACTAAGCTCTTTCTCCACCCTTTAGCACACACGGGTCTCAACATAGCCCAGAAACCATATGAGAACTCAAACCAAACCAAAAAACCATGGTTGGATCATAGGATCCAAAAACCAATCACTTACACAGATCAACTTGCATATTCAATAGACAGAAAGAGGGACAGAACTGAGTAGTAAAGAAAAATGACCAAAGAACCTCAGGCCCTAGTGTGTCAGAGTTCACAAGGGTCTCAAAATGGACCCCGAGCAGTTCTCACACTAGGGAGGTTAATAGAGAAAGCTTTAGTGGCCTTGGCTTTCAGCCGGCCAAGAATTATAGGTTCAGAGTAGGGAAGAAAACCCATGAGAATGAAACATAGTGATCAAGTGGTAGAGTTTGAAGAAGTGCATTTGGATTTTAAGATACAGACATTGCAAAGGTGATCACACAATGAACATGTCAACACAGAGGTTAAGCAAACTCAAGAGACAAGTTATATCACAAGTCCACACTTAGCACATTGGGCAGGGAACATTTGTAAGAAGCAAGAGGGGATTATGGCTTCTGGGATTACAAAATTAATAAGTAAGGTGCATTATGCCAATAAGACAAATAATAGAACATTAACTTAACAAGTTCAAGACTAAGGGTCAAGTTATGCTAAACACCAGGGGTTAAACAGTCCAACTCACACCAATAAGGAAAAACAAAGTCAAATGTTATTAGGGATAACACAAGTTAAGAAGCTATTCTAAAAGGTTTCAACTAACTGCTAGGGAGTACAAAATTGGGTAAGGTAAGGACACTAAGTAATAAAAATGATTATAGGAGCAAGTTACAGCCAGAGTGAAGGTCTTAATATAGATTAGGACATATTATAGGTAACAATCAATCACTATAGAAATCCAGGACAAGACAGGAAACAAACTGATGCCATATAGCCAATGTAACATTCAAAGTACCAATACATTAAGCTAATCAAACTTCAAATAGTCTAAATTGTTCAAGATAAACCTAAACACATCTCCGAACTGGCATTTTATGCATCAACAAGTGCTAAAAATGTTCATATCATAAACAAATTCGATACTAGTAGGGTTGCACATGGAAAATAATCTAGAAACACATTAAGTTATGCAATTTTAGAGGCATGAATATGCTAATCAGGAACACAAGAGAATGAATATTGTGAAGCTAAAAAACTCACCAGTTAATGATTGCTAAATAGAAAAACTAGAAAGAACATAATCACTTTGAACGTCAACACATAGCAGTATAACCCAGGTCCTTAATGCGTCAAGCTCCCAAGGGCTTCAAGGAACCCAGGGCAGCTCTCACACCAAGGAGGGTCGAAAATAGAATGCAGGTGGCCTTGGCTTTCATCCGGCCAAGAGCCACAGTAGAACAAGAGAATAAGAGAATAACAAAGTGAAAACCCTTAGCTTTTTTAGTGAAAACTTAGTGATTAAAGTCCGCCCAAAATAGGGGTTTATATAGCAGTCAAAATCAGCAAATATATAGGGAAATAGAATAATTTAAGCAACAAACAAGGATTATAAAAATAATGTAATTATACATGAATATAGGTTATTATTGCAAAAATATGTAATTAGCCCAAAATTCAAATGCAATTATAGAAAAAATAAAGTAAAGTATTATAAAACATACATGTTGGTGTAAATAATAAGTTTGGATGATTAAGTCATCATAAAATAATTTAAAGGATAATGTTTAGTCATTTATATAATTTAAATGCAAGAAAATTAATTTGAAGCTCTAAAAATTATTGAAAATTATAGGTTTGCTTGTATAGGTTTGTAAACTAAATGATGATGCAAATATGCTATTTTAAAATTATATATGCATTTTATTTTAAATATGAGGGAAAAATTGGGTATTAGCCCCTCTTTACACGGAAATGATGAAAGAGTTGTCGGGTAAAGAAATGATGATCCATTTTGACCGAATAGGGTGATTTGAAAAATGGAGGCTGAGCTCTGGTTCCTGAGTTGCCTACATATCCCTAGTGTTACGGGAATCAGGCCGTGTGTAGTTCTGGATCCATTGGTGAACTGAATCGGTGGAGTGGTTATAAAAATGATCATATGTTTCGAAAAGGGTTCTTTTGTGTAGGACAGTATCAGATGAATGTGTGCGGAATCATGAGTGTGAATCTGAAAAGTTATGGATGTATTCCAAAACGGGTATCTGAACAATTATCAAGTAAAAGTGGGTAATGATGGTGATCAATTGCGTTTGAAATACTTGCATGATGTGGACATTGTGAATAAAAGCCAGAGCGAATATTGCTCCTGTTACGAGAACGACTACCTCCCGATTACCTACAAAACTTAAGCGCAATGCATGCAAGTATATATGGGATTATTACAAGAATTTAAACATGATGCAAATTCCCTTTGGACCATGAAAGTTATCTTTGGACGATGAGGATGATGTCCTTAGACCATGACATACTGGGCCATGAATTACATGATAAAGGATTCTCAGGCCATGAAATGATTTTCTCTGGCCATGAAATGATTTTCTCGAGCTATGAAATGATTTTCTCGGGCCATGACGCCTTTGAATAATGATGTGAAATATTGAGAGATCCTAAGGTCATGGCATGGTGTCTTCCGGCAATGTGGATGATGCCTTCAAACTATGACGCCTTTGGAAAAAATGATAGTGTTTCAGCCTATGAGATGCAAAGACATGATTCTTGGTCATATGCGAAGCGAAACAAGACAGAGCTTAATCTTGTGTAAGATTGGGGCAGAGCTTAGCCTCGGGAAAGTATAAAATAGCAAAGGTAGCATTTGGTATTATTCAAGGATAAGGCGATGCTTAGCCTTAGATAATTGAAGAGGCAATGCTTAGCCTAATGGCAGAAGAGGAGACGATGCTTAGTCTCGATGCATGAAAAGGCCGAGCTTAGCTTTATGCAATTTAGGGAGGAAATTCTTAGCCTTATGCAAAGAAAGGCAATGTTTCACCATATGCAATTAGCGAGGAAATGCTAAGCCTCATGCAAATATAGGAGACAGTGCTTAGTCTCATGCAAAAAAAGGCAATGCTTAGCCTTATGCAATTAGGGAGGCAATGCTTAGCCTCATGCAAAAAGAGGAGACAATGCTTAGTCTCATGCAAGAAAGGCAATGTTTAGCCTTATGCAATTAGGGAGGAAATGCTTAGCCTTATGCAAAAAGAGGAGACAGTGCTTAGTCTCATTCAAAGAAAGGTCGTGCTTAGCCTTATGAAAAGAAAGGAGACAGTGGTTAGTCTCATGCAAAGAAAGGTCGAGCTTAGCCTTATGCAATTTAGGGAGTCAATGCTTAGCCTTATGCAAATAAAGAAGACATCGCTTAGTCTCGTTCAAAGAAAGGTCGAGCTTAGCCTTATGCAATTTAGGGAGGAAATGCTTAGCCTTATGCAAAGAAAGGAGACAGTGTTTAGTCTCACGCAAAGAAAGGTCGAGCTTAGCCTTATGAAATTTAGGGAAGCAATGCTTAACCTTATGCAAAGAAATGAGACAGTGCTTAGTCTCATGAAAAGAAAGTCCGAGCTTAGCCTTATGCAATTTAGGGAGGCAATTCTTAAACTTATGCAAAAAGAGGAGACAGTGCTTAGTATCATGCAAAGAAAGGTCGTTCTTATCCTTATGCAATTTAGGGTGTAAATGCTTAGCCTTATGCAAAAAAAGGAGACAATTCTTATCTCATGCAAAGAAAGGCCGAGCTTAGCCTTATGCAATTCAGGGAGGCAATGCTTATCCTCATGCAAGAAGAGGAAACAGTGCTTAGTCTCTTGCAAAGAAAGGAAATGCTTAGCCTTATGCAAAGAAAAGACAATGAGTGATAGCAGAGTGTTTCTTAGCTGGAAACGCGTTTGCGTTTAGCAATCTTGCCATTACGAATATAACTATTTTTGTTGTGTGTGTGTATTCCTTATTCCTGCATCCAAAGAAAAATCGTGAGTTTTGCGAGGAAGGTTGGTTCGTTCCTTCGCTTGCTTGATTTGCTTTTTCCTTGTCTCGAGATTCTGTTCGAGTTATCCTAGGCAGCATCTAGCTGTTTATAAAATAAAGTTTTCGAGAACATATGCGTGCATTTGATGAATGTGGTTAATTAAAAATATAGTAGTATGAAATATCAAGTAAGTTAGATGAACCAATGACTATGAAACTTTTAGAGACATTGCGACTTCCTTGCATTAGAATTTTAAGGGTCCTCCTCAAAATTCTGCCCCAGTCCAATAAGTGATTCTTTGACCGTTCTGCACATGCTAAGTTGGCTGGACTTTCTCCGGAATTTTGAGGGTCCTCCTCAAAATTCTGCCCCAGTTTCTGACCATGGTAATAATGAAGATTTTATTTGAGTTGTGATCGAACCCACAGGGATGCCTACGTATTCCCTCTTAAACGGGAATTAGGTCAAGTGTAGTTCAGTTACATCAGATGAAGAAATGTAAATAATCTAAACATAGTATTTCTTGACTATGTCTGAGTTGATAGGTTTTGGCCAAATTTCTCCGTCCATTTTTGCAAGTATGAGTGCTCCTCCTGTTAGTACTCTGTGAACCATATAGGGCCCTTTCCAATTGGGTGAAAATTTCCCTTTGGCTTCATCTTGATGCGAGAAGATCCGCTTCAGCACCAGCTGCCCCGGTGTGAACTGTCTAGGTCTGACCCTTTTGTTGAAAGCTCTGGACATTTTGTACTAGTAAAGTTGACTATGGATTACCGCATTCATTCTTTTCCCGTAAATAAGAGTTAATTGTTCATAGCGACTTCGTATCCATTCCGCATCACTGAGTTCAACTTATTGTATAATTCTTAAAGAAGGAATTTCGACTTCGGCAAGAATGACCATTTCGGTACCATAGACTAGAAAGTTGGGGGTTTCCCCGATTGATGTGCGGACTGTGGTACGATATCCCAATAAGGAAGATGGTAATTTCTCATGCCATTGCTTGTGATTGTCTACTATGTTTCTCAATATTTTCTTGATGTTATTGTTGGTGGCCTCCACATCTCCATTCATTTGAGGCATGTATGTTGTGGAATTCTTATGCTTGATCTTTAAGGTTTCACACAGATTTCATTAAGTCACTATTGAGGTTGGCGGTGTTGTAGGTGATGATGGATTCTGGAACCCCGAATCGGCAAACAATACGATCCCTGACAAAATCTGCGACGACTTTCTTGGTTACAGCTTTGTAAGATGCAACCTCAACCTATTTTGTGAAGTAGTCTATGGCCACTAAAATGAACCTGTGCCCATTCAAAGAGGCGGGTTCGATCAGACCGATGACATACATTCCCCAAGCGGCAAAAGTCCAAGATGCACTTGTTGCATTGAGTTCATTTAGTGGCACTCGTATCATATTTGCATGTATTTGGCATTGATGACACTTTTGGACATACTTGATGCAGTTTGTTTCCATAGTTATCCAAAAATATCCTGCTCTTAATATCTTCTTAACTAAAACAAAATCGTTCATGTGTGGTCCGCAAGTTCCGGCATGTATCTATTCGAGCAGTTTGGAAGCTCTTTGGCGTCGACACACCATAATAATCCTAGGTCTGGAGTCCTTTTGTACATAATTCCTCCACTTTCGAAGAAATGGTTGGACAATCTTCGGAGTGTGCATTTATGAGGATGATTTGCATGCTCCGAGTACTTTCCTTTTGCCAAGTATTCTTTGATATCATGGAACCACGGATTCCCATCCATTTCTTCTTCAAAAAAAGCGCAATAAGATGGCTGATTATGGATCCTTACAGAAATAAGGTCGATGAAATTCTTGTCTGGATGTTGTATCATGGAAGACAGAGTAGCCAATGCATCTGCGAACTCATTCTGGATTCTCGGAACATGTTTGAACTCTATCTTTGTGAATCTCTTCATCAACTCTTGCACATAGTGCAGATACGGTAATATTATGCTTTGTAGCCCATTCCCCTAGAACCTGATGCACCAAAAGGTCTGAATCACCAATTACCAGCAATTCCTGAATGTTCATGTTAATGGCCAAGTTGAGCCCCAAGATGCAAGCCTCATATTCCGCCATATTGTTGGTACTCGGAAATCTGAGTTTTACGGATACCGGATAATGTTGACCTGTCTCTTATACCAAAACAGCTCCAATACCCACTCCTTTTAAATTTGCAGCCCCTTCGAAGAACATTCTCCAGTCGTCCTAGGTTTTGGTGATATCTTCTCCTACAAATGATACCCCTTCGTCGGAAAAAATACGTTTTCAACAGTTCGTATTCCCCGTCTACAGGATTTTCATCCAAATGATCTGCCAATGCTTGTCCTTTGACTACCTTCTGAGTTACATAGATGATGTCAAATTCACTCAATAGTATCTGCCATTTTGCCAACTTTCCTGTAGGCATGGGTTCCTGGAAAATGTATTTTAGAGGATCCATCCTTGATATGAGGTATGTGGTGTAGGCACAGAAGTAATGCCTCAACTTTTAAGCTATCCATGTCAGAGCACAGCAAGTGAATTCATGCGAAGTATATCGTGCCTCATATTGTGTGAACTTCTTACTCATATAGTATATGGCCTACTATTTTCTTCCCGTCTCATCGTGTTGTCCCAAGACACAACCGAAAGCCCCATCTAGTACGGACAAATAGAGTAGCAGAGGTCTACCAGGTTCCTGCGAGACTAGGACTGGTGGTGTGGACAAATATTCCTTGACTTTGTCAAAAGCTTTCTGACATTCTTCAGTCCAACTTGTTGCGACATCCTTCTTTAAAATTTTGAAAATCGGTTCACAAATCATAATTTATTGCGCTATGAAACGACTGATGTAGTTGAGACACCCTAAGAAGCTCATCACATCTTTCTTGTTCTTTGGAGGTGAAAAATCTTGGATATCCTTGACCTTCGATGGATCCAACTCAATTCTCGGCGGTTGACGATGAATCCTAACAACTTTCCAGTAGAAACTCCAAAAGAACATTTTGTGGGGTTCAGTTTCAAATTATACCTTTGAAGCCGATCAAAGAACTTCCTCAAGTCTGCTAAGTAATATGCACCCTTCTTGTATTTGATGATGACATCGTCCACATACACTTCTATCTCCTTGTGTATCATGTCGTGGAACATAGTTGTCATGGCCCTCATATAAGTGCCTCCAGCATTCTTCAGGCAAAACGGCATCATTTTGTAGCAGTATACTCCCCATGGTGTAATAAAGGTTGTCTTCTCGGCATCTTTCATCCATCAAAATCTGATGATATCCCGTGAAGTAGTCCACAAAATACTAGAGTTCATGCCTGGCACAGTTGTCGATCAGTATGTGTATGTTGGGCAACCGGAAATCATTTTTAGGACTTGCTCTGTTTAAATTTCGATAATCAACACAACTCTGAATTTTCCATCCTTCTTTAGAACTGGCACAATATTACCCAACCAGGTTGGATATTCAACCACTCTGAGAACCTTAGCTTTGATTTGCTTGGTGAGTTCCTCTTTTATTTTAAGACTCATATCTAGCTTGAACTTTCTGAGCTTCTGCTTTACAGGCGGACACATAGAGTTGGTAGGTAGTTTATGAGCCACTCTAGATGTGCTCAAACCAGTCATATTATCATAAGACCATGCGGAAATATCTTCATATTCTATCAGGAAATGGATGTACTCTTCTTTCTCTGATGGCAACAGGTGAATGCTTACACGAGTTTCTTTGACTGATTCGGAATCTCCCAAATTGACTATCTCGGTTTTGTCCAGATTGGACTTAGACTTGTTCTCAAAATTTTCTACTTCTCTAACAATTTCCTCAAGTATTATATCTTCTTCTATTTCCTCTGAATCACTATCCTTATGATGCGTTGTCTCATTACATGTCACAGTTGTTGGTTCATCAGGATAAGTAATAATAATATTGTAGAGAGAAAAATGTAAAGGATAATAATAAATACTAAAATAGCAAACCATTGATAAATACCAAAACGTCAAACAAAAGCAATTTTAACGATCCGAACAATTGTTTCAGAGCAAAATAATTAAAGAAAAAAAATGTCTTAAACTGCTCATAAATATTTTTTCAAAATAAATGATGCTAATGGCCAGGCTACCCGAGAACTCGGCGGGACCTTGATGGTGTAGCGATCCAAATCCTTAGAACGGCTCCCTTCTCCACTGTCTGAATGACGAGGCCTTCCTCCTCCTCCTCCTCCTCAACTATTGCACTGCAGTCCATGTCTTCATCTTCCAAGAACAGATTTCTTAAGCCAGCTAAACCTTCATCTTCTTCAGATCCCCACATCATGTCAGCTTGATGAAAGAACTGGCTCAAATGTGGTATCGGCTTCTCAAGAGGGTAATAAGGACCACGCCATGGCGGCGACCAGTCGTTATACTCCTGCCAGGTGTACTGATATCCAAGTCCAAAGGTTATTTCGCGACGCTTTATCTGTATTGGTTTAGTGATACCCTGGAGATTCTTACCAAGAACCCTACCTTACCCTGCCCATGCCAATATGCTCTCTATTTTGCTTCTCCACTATTTATCTTTCTCAATCGCGTTGACACACTCAATGCGATGGTATGTCTCTCCACCCAACTTCCTTCTATTCTCGGAAATCGGAACAGTCTAATTGGTATAAATAGGGTTACTTCCGTCCCCATGGATTATTACTTCCTGATGATCCATTCAAACTTCATGGCCTGGTGTAGAGTAGAGGCTATGGCCTCAGCAGCATGTATCCAAGGTCGTCCCAACAACAGATTGTATGTGGCGGATATGTCTAGAACTTGAAATTCAACATCAAACTAGGTCGGGACCTTCTGTAAATAGAGGTTGGTTTCCCCAATCGTGGCCCTTTGGGACCCATCGAATACTTTCACGTTCATACTCTCTGCTTGTATCTCATGCAAACCCTTACCCAACCTCTTCAACATAGTTAATGGATAAATGTTAAGACTTGAACCCCCATCTATCAGGACCTTGGCAATGAATTTGTCCTCACACTGTACTGTGATATGCGGTGCCCTGTTGTGACTCAATCCTTCTGGAGGCAGTTCATATTTGTGAAAAGTGATTTTATGGATTTCCAATACCTGTCCTACCATATTGGCCATCTCCATAATGGTAATGGTATAGGGTACATAGGCTTCGTTCAATACTTTTATCATCTCATTCATATGCGCCTCGGAGTTCTGCAGTAATGATAGAATGGATATCTGAGTGGGGTTTTTGTTCAGATGATCAACCACACAATATCTCTTACTTGCACCTTTCTCCAAAGATCGTCTGGACCAGTCTCAATGACAGGCAGCTTAGAAGCGGCTTCTTTACTTGTTCCTCCCAAGTGTTCAGGCGTATAAACCCTACCAATTCTGGTCATGCCTTGTGTTGCACCTGTCTACTCTATTTTTACCTTTCCTTTCCTTCTCGCTTCTGTAACATAGTCCCAGGGTACAACATTGCACTTAAAGGACGGTGTAGGTTCTACTATCACGGTGAAGGGTGTGGTCACTTCCACCTCGAACGAAGTTGGCGCGGCTGAGGGCATTGTTACTTCAACCTCAAATGGAGTTGGTGTCGCTACTTAAAACTCAATCCGTGACTAAATCTGTACCACGATAGGTGTGAGAGTGACTGGAGGTATTTTAGGATTATCCCCTTCACGAATAAGTCCAGTTGACCCCTCGGGATTCCATTCTTCATCAGTTTCTATCACATTTACCCCCTCGCCCCTGTGATTCGGGAGAGGATTGTTGCGGACAATAGCTGCAGCCTCGTTTACCTGTATAACCTTGGTGTCAATCATTTTTTGGATCTTATCCTTTAAAGTGCGACATTCATCAATAATATGACCATTCATGTCTGAGTGATAGGAAAATGTCTTGTTTGGGTTAATCCACTGGGAGAAATTTTCCATGGCAACAGCGGGAATGGGAGTGACATAACTAGCAGCCTTTAGTGTATCGTACAATTGGTCGATGGGTTTAGTAATTGGGGTGTATTGTCTGGGCGGTATGCGGTTGAAATTTGGTAGTTTTGGCGGGTTGGTGGTGAGTGGTAGTATGTTGGCTAGGTGTTATAAGCATGGTAAGTGGCGGCGGGTTGTTGGTATCTGGGAAGTGAAGTCTGATATGTGGGTGGGGGTTTTTGGTATATGAGAGGAGATTTTGGACCTTGGGCCACCATCACTGCCCATACTTCCTTTTTTTCAGAAACACCGCCTGACTGCAAGGCTTTGTTTGTAGCCTGGAGGGCTTCAAAATTTGTTACCATTCCATTCTTAATCCCCTATTCTATTCTTTCTCCCAATTTGATGATGTCATAAAATTTATGGTTTTCAATAACCATCAGTCTCTCGTAATACTGCAGATCCTAAGCTCGGAAAAAGAACTTGTTCATCTGTTCTTCTTCCAGTGTTGGCCTTACTTTCGCAGCTTCAGACCACCATCGAGTAGCATACTCATGGAAAGTTTCCATCGGCTTATTTTTAAGATTCTGAATGTAGAAGACGTCTGGCGTATTTTCTGTATTGAACCTGAACCGATCCATAAAATCTGACGCGATACTTACCCAGTTAACCCATTTCTTTGGGTTTTGACTGATGTACCAAGACAGGGGGTCTCCAGTGAGGCTCCTCATGAACAACTTCATGCAGATTCTTTCATCCTTGCCAACACCCTACGAGCTTGTCACAATATGTTCTCGAATGTACCTTGGGATCACCTGTCCCATTGAACATTTCGAACTTAGGAGGTTTGTAACCCTCTGAAAGTTCTACGTTCGGCTGAATACACAAATATTGATAATTCAAACCCTCGACGCCTTTACCACCTTCGACACTTTGGACTCGACCAGTAAGTTTCTTGAGTTCCTCCGCCATGTTCTTGATAAACAGGTCATTCTCGGCGGACTCCGGTGTGTACAGGGTCTGTTATGGAGTGTGAGGTAAGGTTTCCTCGTATATGGTGTTACTTTGATGGACTCCATGTATTTGGGCATAGTGGTGGTCGTTGGCTGAGTTTTGGGGATCAGGGGTAGGTTGTGATGCGTTTTGAGGAGTATGGTAGGTGGTGTTTTATGGATATGGGGTGGATGGTGATGATGTTATGGAGGGGTCGGTACTAGTGGAGGATTAGGATTTTGAGGAGGTGTGGCATATTGATTAGGTGCGGGAGGATTTTGCGGATGTTGGTTTTGTATGTTCTCGGGAGGTGCTGGGTTTTGGGCATTTTGTTGGTTAATGTCAGGGACATCCAGGATAAGGGAAAGGTTTGCCAAGTTCCGGACCTACTCAATTTCCCCTAGTAACTCCAGTATTTTCTGTTCTAACCGTAAGACCAAGTCGTTCTGTGCCAGAGTAGTCCGACGATCTGAAGTTTCGACATTCTCTGCATGTGTAGCGTTGTATTTCCTGATACCACTCATGTCATCCATTTGGCTTTTCCTTTGTTTTTGGGATCACTTGGATAAGGAGGAGGTGAAGGACCTCTAGATCTAGTATGATATGTTGATGTTGCCAGTATGCACGAACCAATCTTGGGGGGTGGGAATAAACAAATGAAAAGAAAACAAAAGGTAAACAAGTCAGTAAGGAGTATTAAAAGGATACTTGCAGTATTTAAACACGTATTGCGGAATTATAAATTTGTGTCCTAATTTTGGGTACCTCATTGTGCCCGAGGTAGGCCTAAGAGACATATAGATTTGGAGAAAATTTATGCCAATAATTGCGTCATTTAGTTAATGTGATAAATGGGCCAAATTCATACTAAAATGACAATAATTATAGAAAGTTACTAATGGCATTTGCCTTATTACAATCAAAGTCTAAAACGAGTCTAGAAAGCAAATAAAACATTGTTCCTAATCTATTTGGTCCCAGAGGGACCTTCTCCATGATTGGCCTTCTTAGCTCCATCAATCAGGTTCCCCAGGTCGTGCATGTCCAACAGTAGATAAGCCCTAGCTAGATGCCATCTTTTGTTGCCCTCTGCATTCTGACAGTCTGCGATCCTTTTCCTCATCTTTCCCTTAAGTTCCATCAACCCTTCTCCAAATATTCCAACCTCTCTGTTGATTTAGTAGCGATTCCTTTCCACTCGTTGATTGCTTCCATATCTACTTTGTGTTGTTCCAAATTCCTGGCTTCAGATTCGAAAACCCTTTTGCGCAACATCCTGTATTTGATTTGTGCTTTAGCAGTGTTGTCTATAACCCTATTCTTCAGATTAATCCCTGGCTTGACATCTCCCGCTATATCATATACCAACCATGATGGATAGAAGTACATATGGCCAGCATGATACCGATCTGGCTTGATAGTATCTTTCTCCACAATGATCTTTTGATTCCACATAAGTTGTGCCTCAAACTTGAATGGAATAGTGTTCCCTTGAAGTCTTCTTTGTACTGGACCATGTTGGAAACCCAAAGTATAACCTGCTTCCTCCCATCTTGCCTCATTACCCTTATAGGAGCGTAAGGATAGATTCCTCTCAATTCTATTAGCACTAGATGAGTAGTCTCTCTTGACCTGATGATGAACTCGCTTCCAGGGAACCATTCGAACATCCAATGCACCTTTTCATCCGTCAAATTTCTGAAGAAGCGTATCCAACTCACAACATTTCCTGGTTGAACAAACCTGTTTGGGATAAAAGTCATTCTCTTTGGATGATGATAGGCTATATGGTAATTCCAAGGTCATCACGGAAGTTCTTGACGATACTCACCTCTCTAAAAGTGTTTTAATAACCATACTTGCAGCAACAGATTGCAACCCTCGAAGTGCCCATACCCATTTTTGCAGCGGTCTAAGACCCAATACATCTCAGCCAAGATCATAGGGACAATGGTGTAAGTTTTCCCCTCAATTCCCTCCATCAAAGTCCTAGAGACCATAGTTAGGCGAGTGTGGATCCTTTCTCCCTTCATCGGAAATATCAGCATTCCTAGAAAATAGACAACGAATACAAAGACCCGACGGTGTGTCCAACCCAAAGAAGTAATGGCAAGTTCATCATGGTGAAGGCGATATGACTTGATGTTCCCATAACACTCATAAAGGAATTCAAATGGTATGTAGGACTTCTTCATAGGAGTAGCTCATCATTTTTCTTGAAACCCATCATTTTCAAGAAACCTCGGAAAGTGTAGTTTTCCGGTACCAACAAACCAGGGTTGTCCTATGAGAGTACAGCGAAGCCTCCTATTTCCTCTAAAAGAGGAGTCATTTCTATGACGCCAAAACAGAAGACGGCTCTCTTCTCATCCCAAAACATGGTAGCAGCCTCAACCAATGCATTGTTTGGCTGAATGTCTCATAAGGATGGTAGATTCCCGAGGACCCTTTTTACATGGTTTATGTCACTAAAAGGCGAGAGGTATTTCCACCCATCTTGCAGCAAAGGTGGGATGTTTTTAACCATGTCGAACCTGGGGACTTTGTGCCTCATTTCTGCAAAACAAATAGAGTTAGCTCATTGCCCCTTCAGTATTTGACTATTTACACATTAATGATCGACATACTGGCATGTTTTCTCCAAATAATGCACATATCGTGATGGTTTCCATTGGGATTGTGTAAATCCCAGTTGACTTTGGACAAGGCTTGCCTTAGCGGGTTGTCATGCGGACAACATTTTAACCCATACTAGGTTTGGACATGATGCATGCACAGTTAATATTAGAGTGGAGTTTCTAGAAGAGTCTAGATTGGTACCCTCAAGTAGACAACTTGAGAGGGAAAGTAACGGAACCGTGGACTGCACCGCTGATCGACTAGTTTTATCAAAAATAAGTTTTTCCAAATTTAAAGGGTGATTTCAGAAGAGAGCGGACACTCATCAAGCACCGCTATGGCATTAATTGGGCACGAGTGGAATATGATGTGGAGCATGCTTTATGCAAAGATAAACAACACGTTGTCAAATATTTTGCATGATGAAAACAATAAATGCAGTATTAAAATGAAACGTAAAAGACATGAAAATAAAGGAAAACAAGAAAAAGTTAGTTCGTGCAATGTGGAAATTATAATAAAGTAAGCATCGGAGTAAGGGTAGGGAGATACATGGTGTAGCAATTTCAAATGCAACTTGAAGCAAATAAGTGCGGCTAGAAAAAGGACTACGCTTGTTAGAACCAATTTGAGCAAAAATCGAAAAAGAAGGGAACGGATTTGCATTTTAATACGAGTTCAAATAAAGGGAGAATAGGGAAAGGGCGTGCATGTAACAATAAAAGAGAAACATGAGCGGAATATATATGTAACACCAAAAATAATAAAAGGAAAAGGAAGCACGTTTACCAGAGAAGACTAATTCATATAAAGCAAATTTTCTATGGTAAGAGCCTAAATATCCCCAGCAGAGTCGCCATGTTATCGCGTCCAATGTTCTCGCGAAATAGGGTTTCGACATCTGACAACTCATTTATGGAAGGTATTAAAATAGGAGAGTCGCCACTTAACGGTTTTTAAGGTGCATTAGAGAACCTATTTGCATGACTTAGGTTTAACTAGTTTGCATCACCAAAGATCGGATAAGGGCTTGAAATTACCTCGAAGAGAAGGTGTTAGGCACTCTTCGAGGTCCACAACTGTGGGTCCTGGCCTAACTTGAATTATATAAATTAGTCAGATAAACAAATACAGAGAAAAGCAAGAATTTTGGGAAGGTATCATTATCAAAAAGACCTTGGAGTAAATACAAACACTTGATTCAAAAGATAAATAGGGATAAGATGTGGGGTCCTAAGTTTTTTAGCCTAAAGGATCACTCTGTGCAACATAAATAATACTTCGTAACTCCCTCGAGATGGGGTGTTACTCATATTATTCAGCGGTCACAGACTATCATCTCCTGCTACCCGATTACTATCTTTAAGTTATTACCTAAAGCGCACTAGTTGATTCTAAATCGTGCCTTATGCGTGCACTACTCGTCCATACCTATGGACCAGGAGGAATTTAGACCTCTATTTTGGGTGGTTCTAGACTTAACTTAGGCTGCTCAGAAAATGTTAAAAACTAGGCGACAATTCAAAATAAATAAGACTGAAATTAAATACAGTTAAGGGATTAAGTTAGCCTCCGCAATTAGACAACAAATGCACGCAAAACAGATTTCTACATCTGGATAGTAGGCAGCTTTAGAATTGAGGGGGATTTGAATTCGTTAACACTATAGACATGGTTTCAAGATGATCTGATTCAGATACGCAAGCTATTTTAGACCTATGATTTCTAAATTACCAATTTGTAAGTGCCAGATGCTGCTAGGTGGCTTATTACAGATTATAAATTAGTAAACCTATAGGCATGATCTTTAAGTGATTTACACAATAAGGGACAGTGAAACTTATTGGAAGTGCTCAAAATTACCTATAATCGCGTGGATAAACAATAAAACAACGTTTGAAGAGCGAATAGTGATGTCTAATATGCATGATTTCTAAAGATTGGCGATTGGAACTGATTCTCATACATTTAGCTCCTATAGGCATGCTTTCTAAAGATGGAAGATATGATACAATAGCGAATTAATTAGTTAGAATCCTATAGGCATAATATCTAATGAACATGGTGCAGATTAAGGAGCAATCATTAGCATTTATCTCCTATAGGCATGCTTTCTAAAGATGGAAGATATGATACAATAGCGAATTAATTAGTTAGAATCCTATAGGCATAATATCTAATGAACATGGTGCAGATTAAGGAGCAATCATTAGCATTTATCTCCTATAGGCATGCTATCTAGCAACACATGGAAGTAGTCACAAGATTAGATAAAACACTTATGCATTGATAGTATACTAATTATGTGAGTGTGTGATCTCCTAATGACATGATTTCTAATAGTGCACAAAGAGACTCACATATACAGGTCGGATAGGAAATAGATCACACAAATCCTATAAACATGCTTTCTACCCTTTACATGCAAATATTAGGAGATACCCATCTCCCAATTTCACTATTACCACAATTGTTATTATAGAATTATTACAAACCCAATAATGAATAAATAACAAAGTGGAACAAATGATATCAGTAGGCCCAAGACAGGACCTAAGAGATACCATCACTGCCAGGCCTTCAACTAAGTTATTTCTCCACCCTTTAGCACACACAGGTCTCAACATAGCCCAGAAACCATATGAGAACTCAAACCAAACCAAACAGCCATGGTTTGATCATAGGATCCAGAAACCAATCACTTACACAAATCAATTTGCACATTCAATAGACAGAAAGAGGGACAGAACTGAGTAGTAAAGAAAAATAACCAAAGAACCTCAGGCCCTAGTGTGTCAGAGTTCACAAGGGTCTCAAATCTGACCCTGAGAAGTGCTCACACTAGGGAGGTTAATAGAGAAAGCTTTAGTGGCCTTGGCTTTCAGCCGGCGAAGAATTATAGTTTCAAAGTAGAGAAGATAACCTGTGAGAATGAAAAATAGTGATCAAGTGGTAGAGTTTGAAAAGTGCATAAAGATTTTTAGAAACAGGCATTGCAAAGGTGATCACACAATGAACATATCAACACAAAAGGTAAACAAACTCAAGAGACAAGTTATATCACAAGTCCATACTTAGCACATTGGGGTAGGGAAGATTTGTAAGAAGTAAGGGGGGATTATGGCTTCTAGGATTACAAAATTAATAAGCAAGCTGCATTATGCCAATAAGACAAACAATAGAATATTAACTTAACAGGTTCAAGCCTAAGGGTCAAGTTATGCTAAACACCAGGGGTTAAACAGTGCAACTCACACCACTAAGGAAAAACAGAGTCAAATGTTATTAGGGAAACACAAGTTAAGAAGCTATTCTAAAAGGTTCCAACTAACTGTTAGGGAGTACAGAATTGGGTAAGGTAAGGACACTAAGTAATAAAAATGATTATGGGAGAAAGTTACAGCCAGAGTGAAGGTCTTAATGTAGATTAGGACATATTATAGGTAACAATCAATCACTATAGAAATCCAGGACAAGGCAGGAAACAAACTGAATCCATATAGCCAATGTAACATTCAAAGTACCAATACATTAAGCTAATCGAACTTCAAACAGTCTAAATTGTTCAAGATAAACCTAAACAAATCTCCGAATTGGCATTTTATGCATCATCAAATGCTAAAAAGGTTCATATCATAAATAAATTCGATACTAGTAGGGTTGCACATGGAAACTAATCTAAAAACACATTAAGTTATGCAATTTCAGAGGCATGAATATGCTAATCAGGAACACAAGAGAATGAATATTGGGAAGGCCAAAGAACTCACCAGTTAATAATTGATAAATAGACAAACAAGAAAGAACAGAATCACTTTGAATATCAACACAGAGCAGTATAATCCAGGTCCTTAATGCGTCAAGTTCCCAAGGTCTTCAAGGAACCAGGGCAGTGCTCAAACCAAGGACGGTCGAAAATAGAATTCAGGTTGCCTTGGCTTTTAGTCGGCCAAGAGCCACAGTAGAACAAAAGAATAAGAGAACAACAGAGTGAAATCCTTAGCTTTTTTAGTGAAAACTTAGTGATTAAAGTCCGCCCAAAAAGGAATGGGGGAGGGGTTTATATAGCAATCAAAATCGAGCAAATATATAAGGAAACAGAATAATTTAAGCAACAAAATAAGGAAAAGAAACATGGAAATCGATTTGAGATCAATTTAAGAGAGAAAATCTGTAAACCCTGGTTTTTTAGGGAAAGTGTAAATCATCAGAATCAAAACAAAAATCAAACTCACACAGTATAGTATTGAACGTATATAGACGAAATACTGCTCAAAATCAATGATTCGGACCACTTTGGTTCGATTTCGGAAGATATTTCTTGCCATGATTAGGCAAGCTCCTAAGTAACACCGTGAACGAATAACCAGTACCAAAAGAATTCAAATATGGCAAGAGAATAGTAGTCGAATCCTATTATCGATGGGATTAAGTGAGGGGATTAAGGGGGAGGCGGCTAGGGTCCTTCAGAAGAGAGAATAGGAGAGTTGAGCGTTTAGGGACGGAGGATTAAGGGGAAATTGGTAGGGTTCTAGGATAGTTTAATTTAAAAAGGGGAAGTGAACGAGGGTCGTTGATCTTTCAAGATCAACGGCTGGGATCAAAAAATTGAACGGGCGGGTTGTTTAGAAGCGGGTCATGATCGGGTTTTAGTGGGGGTTTGCTTGGTTTGGGATTAGGGCAATTGGGCTAGGTATTTGAGTGTTTTGGCCATTCATTTGGTCCGAAATTGGTTTCAAATTGGGATATTGTTTAAATACCCAAAATTTATCAAAACAATTTATAAAAATGCTTATAAAATAAAAATAAAAAATATTATTTATACAAAAATAACAACCCAACATTTTAAAAATATAAAAATGCTATTTTGGCACAAACAATGTAATTATACATGAATATAGGCTATTATTGCAAAAATATGTAATTAGCCTGAAAATGCTAATGCAATTATAGAAAAAATGAAGTAAAATATTATAAAACATACATGTTGGTGTAAATAATAAATTTGGATGATTAAGTCATCACAAAATAATTTAAAGGATAATTATTAGATATTTATATTATTTAAATGCAAGAAAATTTATTTGAAGCTCTAAAAATTATGGAAATTATAGGAAATGCTTGTATAGGTTTGTAAACTAAATGATGATGCAATTATACTATTTTGAAAGTATATATGCATTTTTTTTTTTAAATATGAGGAAAAATTTGGATATCAACAATGCCCTTGTCATCACTTTACGAATTTTAGATAGCAATGTGAGATGCATTATGGTAGATGATGGAAGCGGCACGTGCATTATCCATCCTGGAGTACTTGCACAAATGAAACTCGAAGATAAGATAGTGTTGTGATGCATTACACTAATTGGTTTTAACAATGCAGTCGAGCGAACATCTAGTGAAATCACACTCCCTATTCTGGCCGGTGACGTCACTCTGGAAACCACATTCCACATCATGGACCAAGACACAGCGTACAACGCCATAGTAGGGCGACCATGGATACACACCATGAGAGTCGTCCCTTCCTGTTTGTACTAGGTCATCAAGTTCCCAACTCCGTGGGGAATATTCAGCATACGAGGGGAACAACACACATCCCGGGAATGCTACCGCATCGTCCTAGACAGCACTGTCACTCAACAAAAGAAGGAAAAAGAAAAGGAGGCATAGCAATCAACATGGTCAAGGTCCGCATGTGACGACAGTGAGGATGTCATCAGAGACCCCGATATGGTCGAAGTTGTAGGTTCAACCATAGAATACCCCGTTCAAATAGACCTCAATGACCACGGTAAGAAAGCTTACATCGGCTGCAAACTTCAGGAACCGGGTAAATTCTGCCAATTCTTAGCAACTAACCCAGATCTTTTTGCTTTCAGCCATGCAGATATGTAAGGTATCCCAAAGGAAATTTCCACGCACAAACTAAACGTCGACCCATTCCACCCCCTAGTAAGATAGGTCAGACGTAAGTTCAACTCCAAAATTAACAATGTAGTACGTGAAGAGGTAGAAAACCTATTGGGGAATGGCTCCATCAGGGAGTCGAAGTACTCCCAATGGGTCGCCAACATTGTCATGGTAAAGAAGAAGAATGGGAAATGGCGTATGTTCGTGGATTTCACAGATTTGAACAAAGCATGCCCCAAGGATTCGTTCTCATTACCCCATATTGACCAAGTCATCGATGCAACAACCGGGCATGAACTACTGAGCTTTTTTTATGTCTATTCAGGTTATAATCAAACCTCATAGAAGAAGAGGATTAGGAAAAACCCACATTCTTCACCCATCAAGGGACATACTGCTACAGGGTCATTACCTTTGGGTTAAAGAATACGGGGGCGACTTATCAAAGATTGGTGACGAGGATCCTCAAAGACCAACTCGATAAAATGATGGAAGTCTATATAGACGATACGCTGGTCAAGTATAAAAGGAAAGAAGATAACATCGACCATGTGTGAGAAACTTTTGATATACTCAGGCGATACAGAACGAAGTTGTTCCCCTTAAAGTGTGCATTTGGTGTGGCCTCAGGAAATATTCTAGGTTTTCTCGTATCAGAGAGAGGGATCGAGGTCAATTCTGACCAAATCAAAGCCATCAAGGGGATACCAGAACACTTGACCACTAACAAGCAGGTTCAAAGGTTGACTGGCCAGCTTGCGGCCCTGTCAAGGTTCATTTCACGATCATCGGATAGATGTCATCAATTCTTTGCCGTATTCAAGAAGGATAACAACCTCCAATTGACTTCGGAGTTCGTTGAAGCCCTGAAGGAATTAAAATCATACTTGTCGTCGCCACCACTACTTTCAAAATCATGGCCAGGAGAATGTCTTCTTATTTATCTTGTTGTATCCGAAGTAGTTGTGAACGCAGTCCTGGTTCGAGAAAATAAAGTTACGCAATCCCCCATCTATTATATTATCAAAACATCAGTCGATACCAAGACGAGGTATCCTCACCTCAAAAAATTGGCCTTGGCCTTAGTCGTAGCTTCATGAAAGCTTAGACCGTATTTCCAATGCCACCCATCTCAGTCATCACGAATTTCCCCCTGAAAAGCATTTTGCATAAACCCGAGATATCGGGACGGCTAGACAAATGGACCATCGAGCTAAGCGATCACGATATCACGTACCAGCCGCGAACAGTGATAAAGTCAAAAGTGCTCGCTGACTTCGTCACCAACTTCAACGCAAAAGTAATGCCCGAAGTTAAAAGAGAAGCCGCTCAAAGTTCCCCCCAAACACAATACCTCTGGGTCCTGTACACTGATGGCGCGTCCAATGCGCAGGGTCCAGACTGGGACTCGTACTCAAAGTCCCAATCGGCGAGGTAATTCGCCAGCCCATAAGGTACCCGGATATGACTAACAACGAGGCCGAGTATGAGGCCATAATTGCAGGTTTGTGATATCACTCAAGTACAGGGAAAAACTATTAAAACTACGTTGTGATTCCCAACTCATAGTCAACCAAGTCACAGGGACTATCCAAATGAAGGAACAAAGATTGGAAAAGTATCATACCAAAATTTTCAAGCTGCTGCCCGAGTTCGACAAATGTCAACTCGACCAAATTTCACGGACATAGAACAGTGAGGTGGATGGCCTCACTTAGCTATCCACAGCCACCAAACACATTATAACCAGAGAGAAAAGTGTGGTCCACATCCTCAACCTGTCGCTAGACCAAGTGGGGAATGGACACCGTAGCCCTCTCCCGGCAGGGGGAGATAACATATGATTCCTTTTGGTTTTAACTGACTATTTCTCTAAGCGGGTGGAAGCAAAAGCATTTGCCCAAATACGTGAACAGGAAGTAATCACCTTAATATGAGGGAAAATTATATGCCGGTTTGGCCTCCCCAAAGAGATTAGCTACGATGACGAACCCTAATTCACGAGAAAGAAACAGCTGAGTTCTTCGAGAAATGGCATATCAAAAGGCTACTCTCGATGCCATACCGCCCCGCCGGCAATGGGCAAGCAGAGTCCTTCAACAATCCGATACTGAATATCAATATGAAAAGCTTGAAGACGTCAAGGGACTATGGGCGGAAATATTACCAGAAGTACTGTAGGCTTATCGAACAACTCCAAAAATGAGCACAGGAGAGACACCCTACTCTTTGGTCTATGGGACCTAGGTAGTAATATCAGTCGAGGTCGGTGAGCTAAATCTACGGTATTCCCATGAGAGCTATACAAGAAACGATGATGGCCGAAGACAGGAACTCCACGAAGTTAACGAACGGATAGATATGGCTTACATAAGGATGATCGCCCAAAAACAACAAATAGAACGCTATTATAACAAGAAGGCAAAGGTCATGCCGCTCAAAATCGGGGACTATGTGCTTAAAAGTAAAACACAAATGAGCAAAGACCCACGGGAAGGCAAACTAGGAACAAATTGGGACGACTTGCAAAAAAACACGGCAAAAGCGAACAAAGGGTCATTTCACCTAGAAACAATGGAAGGAAAGCTACTACCAAACAACTGGAATATTATCCACCTCCAGTACTTCAACTTTTAAGAGATAAAGCGTCTCTCAAGTCGTACTCTTTTTTCCCTCACCTGAGTTTTGTCCCAAATGAGTTTTCTCAAGGAGTTTTTTAGTGAGGCGATGAAGGGAAGATAAAGGGAACATCAATTAAAGTACGCAAAGATGGAACCGGGGCGGATAGTTCATTGCTCGACCTCTCAATCACTCTCCAAGTCAACCAATGAATGGACTAGATAGACTGGGACTATGACTGGAACGCTAGCCAACGCTCGAAAATTTGTAAATTTCTCCAAGTGTATGACCAAAGCAACAGTGCTTGAAGCTTATTGTTATGTATCCAAATGTATGACCAAAGAAACAATGCTTAAAGTTTATGGTTTCAACAAACTTCGCATTTATCGGCACATCTTTCTAAATTTAGGTTATGTTCGACCTTGGTCGAACTAATACCTACCGGCCCTCGACCGAAATTGAATTTAGGTTTTGTTCGACCTTGCTCGAGCTAATATTTACCGGCCGTCGGCCATAATTAATTTAGGTTATGTTCGACTTCGCTCAAACTAACACCTATCGTCCCTCTACCAAAATCGAATTCAGGTTATTTTCGAACTCGCTCGAGCTAACACTTACCAGCCCCTCAGCCATAATTAATTTAGGTTATGTTCGACCTTATTGTAACTAGAGTCTACCAGCCCTCATCCAAAATCGAATTCAGGCTACGTTCGATCTCATTTGAACTAACACTTACCTGCCCTCGGCCGAAATTGAATTCAAGATAGGTTCGACCTTGTTCGAACTAACACCTACCGGCCCTCAGCCAAAATTGAATTTAGGTTATGTTTGACCTCTCTTGAACTAACACCTACCGGACCTCGATCATTATTAATTTAGGTTATGTTCGACCTCGCTCGAACTAATACCTACGGTACCTCGTCCGTAACTAAGTTCAAGTATGTTCGACCTCGCTCGGACAAAGAAACACAAGCAAAAAACACGCAAGTGTAAAAAAAACTAACCAAAGAAAAGGAACAAGGTGCAGAAAACAATATGAGCATTCCATATTCATACTTAAACTTTTTTTTAAAAAGCTCGTGAAGACGCCTACACAAAGTACACAAGCTTACAACAAAATGAAGAATTAGAAAAACTATTGGTCGCCACTATCAGGCCTTTCAGTATCATCGCCCTGACCACCTGGGCCATCTCGATCTCCTCCTTCATCATCACCATCGCCCTCAGGGTATTCAACATCATACCACATGTTCTCTTTAAGCTAGTCCACACCCCATCCCTCTGATCGTCACCAACCTCAGGCGTTGCGGGATCATATTCACAGGCGACCCGAGCCTCGTGGGCCTTAACACGAACATCATCAAAGGAAGCCGCAAAAACAGACCCCACCTAAATTACGGAACACATCCAACTAAGCTTCATCATGAATCTATTCCTCGTACAGGTACCGGGGACATTTGGAAAATCTGAAGTGCGAGAGGATGACGACTACACAAGTAGTTGAGCCTTCTCATCATCTAAGGTGGCCACTTGGTTCTGAAGGAGGAAGTTGTCTTTTTCCAGCTCTCTGATCCTCTCTTCTAATCTATCTTCTTTTTCTTTCACCGTAGATTGGTCAACCTTCCGCTCGACCCGGAGAGTCCTATTTACCAACACTAACATCTCTGACTTTCTACGAGTCTCCAAATTGTAAGACTCCGCCATCTCCAGCTTGTTCTGTTTCCGACGACCTCTCCATGAAGAACCTCCATTAGTAGGTGGCACCCTTCCAATTGCCTGCACAACTCGACCACTTACATCTAGAGGTCGCCACATTGGGCCTCCATGTCTATGTTGACCTCGAGCTCTTCCTCCTTGCTTCTTAACATCCCCTCAAGGACACTGCACTTCTTGATGACCCTCACCAGCTCGTTATCCTTCTCCTGCTCATCACAAAGGGCCTGCAAATTTCTGCCCTCACCAAACCGCCTACGAAACTCCTATTACTTGCCATGGTACTCAAAGTATTTGCGTTGCAATTTCGCGAATATCGCCTTACGCCTATCCTCCCTTCGGGCACTTTCAATCTCAAAGATCATGGTCTGCAGTCATAAAGAGAAAGAAAAAGAAGGAAATATAAAAATGAAAATGCCTCTGCTGACGAAGGCAAAGCACTAAAAACATAAACTAAATTTTGAACATAAAAGATAAAAAAATGAAGCCCTGAAACACTTACCCCAAGAGCAAGGTAGACTATGCTCCTAGAGAAAGTAACATCGTCCAGCTCTTTGAGGGTTTTACCCTCCACGTTGGAGCAAAGGGGGTCGAGGGTAGGGACCACGTTCTCTGTATTCTTTGATAGATTAGGATCCATGGAGATCGCAATGGTCCGCGTAGAACCTTCTGGCCTCACCTCGAGCTGGGGAAATCCTTTCTCCATCATCCTCAACTCTATAGTGTCGATATCTTAACCCACCTCATAGGCCAGCGAAGAAGCATCATCAGTGGGCTGCGAGGTCGACAGTCCCTCTTGCCGTGAAGTATCAGACCTAACGGTCGGCCCTTTGGTTTCCACCATCATAGAAGGAAGAGATACACCTTCGGCAACCTCCATCGACCTCGAAAACTCAGACGCCAGTGTAACATCGTCCTCTATGACGATAGTCACTATCTTGTGAAGCGTAAATTCATCCATCATTGAATCAATGGCCCTGACAACCCCGTCGCCCACATCCACCGATATCCTCTTACGGGGCATCAGGTCCCTGTCACCTAGGAGCGATTCCTCCTCTTCGTCTATAAGACAAAAAAAGGGAGAAATTGAGGCTTCCACTGTCGAAGTCTCCACATATAAAGAAGAAGTTGATGCGGGAGAGTGATAAGGAGGGATTTTGACTTCTTATTTGCACTGTTTTACTTGCGTTTTATCTAAAAATTCTTAAAGGTATTCCCGAGAACTAATAAAATGTGCTTTCTTGCAGGAATATTGGGAAACGAGCCAAAGAAATGAAAATCCACTCAAGGAGTAAAATTGGACAAGGACCAAAACAAGGCAAAATGGACCAAAGTGCGTACCACACAATACCATGTGCAGCTACAGACTCTGAAGAGGCACTGACAGATTTCCTTAACAAAGTGCGGACCACATAATTATCGTGCGGCCGCAGAAGACAAGAATCAAAAAGATGTGGTTTTAAGGCCTAAAGAAGTGGGGACCGCACTATTAATGTGTGGCGCTGAATGCTCAAACTGCGACTGCACTCATTAATGTGTGGTCCGCAGAAAGTGTCCCAGTCCAACCCAAGATCAAGAGTACGGCCGCACTCAGAAATGTGCAATCCGCACAATTAGAGGAAGTGTAGTCGTACCCCAGATTTATGCAGCCGCAGAAAGCAACCCTGTCAAGTCAGCCTCAAAGTGCGGACCGCACACAGAATTGTGCAGACCGCACACAGAATTGTGCGGCCGTACAACCTCTGTAGGGGAAATTTTTTCAGATAATTTTAGCTACGTATAAATAGATCTTTTTGTCATTTTTAGGTTAAGTGGTGTGCACTTGAGAATAGATAGCCGTTTTTCTATACTGTATTGGGTAACTTTGTAATAGTTCAACATTTTAACATTAGATTTTTTTTCCCTTAGTCATCTATTATTCTTGGTTTCTTCTTTAATTACTTCATTTTCTATGAGTAGCTAAACCTTTAGATAGGGTTGTGACCCAACCCTAGTATGGGTGCTTAATGGGTGATTGATTTAGGGCTTATTTATGATTTGGATTTGATATTTAGCCTAGTTCTTGTTTGAATTTTAGAATTGATGGTTGCAAATATTGATTCATGCCTAATTGACTTAGTTTCTACTTGAGAAAGTGAGACTAAGTCTAGGAAAACTTGCGTAACAAGAAACTAGGGTGAACTCAAGATATTGATAGCCCCAATTAAAGGGTTGAATCTAAAGATATTGAGACCCGACTTGAGAATTTATCACATGATTCGTGAAATACCCATTTGGAATTGAGAAAGAAAAATTGGGCAAAATCACTCAAACTACCGAGAGGTGTAGAGTGAGTAATCGTGTGTGATTGCTATATTGTATCCCGATCAACCAAACATGTCCTAAAGCTCTAAATCCGTTAGGTAACCAACTAGGTGGAAGTCGCAACCCTAGATCTTTTATAAACTGAAAATAACAAAACCAAAAACATTATCTCTTAGCTTTAGAATTACAAGCATTAGCATACAAACTAGAAGTAGAAAAGAAACAACTGAATATGTGGAAGTGAAATCTTAGGCACGTCATACACTACACTAGATATATACCTAATCCCATACAAAGCTCTCCGTGGAATCGACCCCGACTCGTGTTGGGTATTTATAATTGCATCGACCGACTCAAAATCCCATTAGTGGTGTGAGTTTGGGCGACATCAATTATTTGGCACCGTTGTCGGGGAGTTAAAAACAGATTTAGCTAAATATTTAGTTTTTTGTGTGGTTTTCCTTCTTTTCCTTCCGAGTTACTAATTTTGTTTGTGAATTGATCATAGGTACAAAAATGGATCTCAACAATGATCATTGATGCGTGGCTAGAATTCATGGTTTTAAACATTATGTACCTTACATTTTATGTGCTTTTGTGATAAAAATACACGTCATATGTGCATAATGGAGTCTATTTCATGTGTAGGTGAATTGGAAATGGAAGCCGAGCTAAATGGATGCATAAACGTCAAAAATACGCTCAAGAGTCAAAAAGGAGTGACCCGGGCTATAGTCGGGCGTTTGGGGCTTAAAGCCAGGCCTACCCGGGCTATATCCGGGCATTTGTGGCTTAAAGTCAGGCCTACCCAGGCTATAGTGGGGCGATAGAACCCCAAACACCAGGCCTGCCCAGGCTATAGCTGGGCGTTTGGGGCTTAACGTCTGGGTCCCTGGTCCGGTCAATTCCGAGTTTTGAAGGTTTTAAGTGTTTCCCGGTATGAATAGAAGTCTCCTACACGTTTAGGGTTTGTCCCAAACATATAAATAGACCCAAAAACACAACTTTGAGGGGAGAACTCCATTTTTGGAGAGAAAATACACACAAGATCATTGAGGAAGCAAAGGATTATCAGTTTTCTTCATCTTATTCTAGTATTTTCCATTTATGCAACACTTATGCAATTGTTTGATTCTAGCATGAGTGGATAAACACCCATTGTTCTAGGGTTGTGGTTTAGCTATGAATATTGTTATTCGACATTAATTTAACCTTGATTATAGTTCACTTAATATATGGTTGTTTCTTCAATTCTGCGTTTAATTGCTTAATTGTTTGGCCAACAATTAGGTTCTATATACTATCTATGTTATGCTTGGGAAAGCCGTATATAGATTAGAGAAGAATTGAAGAGAGCGCGATCTTAACCCTTCAGGGGAGCGGATTTGTGGTTAGGATAGGAATATACCTAGTCACCGTGCTTAATTAAACATCGTAATCTTAGTGCGTTCTAATAGATTAATTTCATAGGAATATAGGCGTTAATCTATTGAGAATAGGCGAGTAGTACTTCGGGAGAAGGCTATGAGAGCAATTATCGATTAATTAGCAACCATGAGTGAATTATATAAAAGGGAGAGTTAATTAGAATGCAATATGAGTGGTGAATTGATCACAAACCTGGAATATTTGTCTCTACTGAATACACACAACAATATTCTTGTCACTTGATAATTAGTTATTTTATAGAATCGTAGTATAAATTAGTTACATTCCTAGATTTTGTTTTGGCTCGATTAAATAACAATTAGAGCGATTCAACAAGTAGTTTACTCCAGTCCATATGGGTTCTACATTCGATTTAACATTATATTACTTGCTACGACCACGTATACTTGCGTGTGCGTTTGGGACCAACAAGTTTTTGGCGCCGTTGCCGGGGACTTGAATATAGACTACTTTTTAGTTACTTGCTTTAATTGTTTATTTCATTGAGTCTAACGTCACGTGATTTTTGCTCTAATCTCAGGAACTTCGAGTGAATGCGTAGGGTCAGAAGCCAGGATAGACTTGACGGCTTTGACCCCGAACCTGAGAGATCATTTCACAGGAGATTGCGAGAAGCAAGAGATACAGACAATATTCAGGAATTCATTCGATTTCCTGTGAACATGGAAGAGGAACAACACATGGTTGTTCAGGAGGTGGCAATGCCCAGTATTGCTAATGTCACCTCCAGCATCGTGAAGCCCAGAATCACTGGGCACTTTGAGCTGAAACAGAGCATGATCCAACTACTTCATGCAAACGGGCAGTTTTTGGGTCTTCCACACGAGGATCCACAGCAGCACATTCTGAACTTCTTGGAGATTAGTGATACTTATATCACTAACGGGGTCACGCCAGATTATGTGAGGCTCACGCTTTTCCCATTCTCTATATTGGGCGAAGCAAAGCGATGGCTGAAGGCAGAACCAGCTAATTCCATCACAACATGGAACGATCTGGCGAGAAAATTTCTGGCAAGGTTCTTCCCTTCAGGAAAGACCGCAAAGATCAGGAGTGAGATAGTCTCCTTTAGATAGAAAATGGGTGAATCATTATATTCAGCATGGGAAAGGTTCAAAGGGCTACTTAGAGACTGCCCTCATCACAATCAAACAAATGAGGTGTTAGTTCACACTTTCATTGAGGGGCTCCATCCGCAAATAAAAGATTGTTGTAGATGCAGCAGCCGGAGGTCAGGTGTTGGAGAAGAATTATGATGAAATATTTGCTTTAGTGAATAAATTCTCAAAAATCAATCCAGACTGGCAAGGTGAGATGGGGAGAAATGTGGTTCAGAAGTCATCNTGAACATGGAAGAGGAACAACACATGGTTGTTCAGGAGGTGGCAATGCCCAGTATTGCTAATGTAACCTCCAGCATCGTGAAGCCGAGAATCACCGGGCACTTTGAGCTGAAACAGAGCATGATCCAACTACTTCATGCAAATGGGCAGTTTTTGGGTCTTCCACACGAGAATCCACAGCAGCACATTCTGAACTTCTTGGAGATTAGTGATACTTATATCACTAACGGGGTCACGCCAGATTATGTGATGCTCACTCTTTTCCCATTCTCTCTATTGGGCGAAGCAAAGCGATGGCTGAAGGCAGAACCAGCTAATTCCATTACAACATGGAACGATTTGGCGAG
>ML399112.1:0-27488 GCA_005239525.1 Nicotiana knightiana | reverse complement strand
TACAATCCCAACTGGAGGAACCACCCAAATTTCTCTTGGGGTGGTAATCAAGGCAATCAGAATCAATATCGGCCTCAAGCACCTCAACAACAATACAGACCACCTCAGGCTGAACAATCATCGAGCTTTGAGGAGATTATGAAGAGAATGACGAACGACCAACTTGCTTTCAATCAGAAAATAATGGCTGATCACCAGGCCCAAACAGAAACAATGAGAAACTTGGAACGTCAATTGGGGCAACTTGCCAGTTCCCAAAATACCAGACCAGCAGGAGCTCTTCCTAGTGATACTGAGCCTAATCCTAAGGCTCAAGTCAGTGCAATTACCTTGAGAAATGGAAGAATAATAGAAGAAGCTCCAAAAACAAAGAAGAATACAGCTCATCCTGGAGGAGAATTAGTTCCCAAGCCAGTTGAGGGGAATGAGAAAGATGATAAAGGACCCGAGCCAGTAATTGAAACAAGGCCACCACCTCCGTTTCCACAAATACTACAGAGGCAAAACGATGATGCTAAGTACAAGAAATTCCTAGATATGTTGAGCCAAGTGAGTGTGAATTTGCCTTTGGTGGAAATTTTGCAAGAAGTGCCTAAGTATGCGAGGTATCTCAGAGATATTGTGGCAAATAAATGAAGACATGCAGAGTTCGAAAAAGTTGCACTCACTGAAGAGTGTAGTGCCAGAGTTCAAAGTAAACTTCCTCCTAAGTTGAAGGATCCTGGGAGTTTCGCAATTCCTTTGTCTCTTGGAAAACAAGAAGTTGGTAGAGCCCTGTGTGATTTAGGGGCTAGTATAAATTTGATGCCATCTTCTTTGTTCAAGAAACTCGGATTGGGGGTTCTTAGACCTACCACAATCACCTTACAGTTAGCAGATAGGTCGCTAATTATGCCGGAAGGAATTATTGAAGATGTGCTAGTTCGAGTGGGAAAGTTTATTCTTCCCATTGATTTTATTGTGCTTGATTACGAGGCAGATGAGGAAGTGCCCATTATTTTGGGGAGACCATTCTTAGCTATTGGTGAAGAAATTATTGATGTGAGGGCAGGGAAGTTAAAAATGAGAGTTGACAATGAAGAGGTCACTTTTAATGTGTACAAGGCACTTAAACTCCCAAAGCAGTATGAGGACCTGTGCATGATTACTGTGGACGACATGAAGGGGATAGGGCAGAGTCGTTATGTGAATAGCAACAATCCAGAGGAGGTGGTGTGGCAAACTGAGGGTGTAAAGATAATTGAGAAAAGAACCAGATATGAAAAAGGAGACCCATTAAGAGCGTGCAAAAAGGCTAGGCTTTGTGGGAGAAAGAAGAAGAGAAAGCGCCAGCCTGAGCAGAGTAGCAGAGTCGTGCCACGACGTTAAATAAGGGGCTTGTTGGGAGGCAACCCATCATGTATATCTATTCTGTTTTTCATTATTTTTTTTATTTTTTTATTTTTTTAGTGTCAGTTTTGTGTTGTTTTTATTTTGCAGAGTAGGGGAAGTCTGAGTACCAAAAAGGTTGAAGCTGAGGGGCATGTTTGAGCTTAACTGTGGGGTCATCCCAACTCTAAAGATTGAGAATCATGTCCGAGCTAGGCCCGAGAGGGTCTCAGGGAGTATTTCTCACCCTTGTTTTAATGTTTTTCTTTGTGATCATGCATCGAGGACTATGCATAACATAAGTGAGGGGTGGGGAAACTACTTTCTGAGGTGTAATTGTATAAAACTATTTCTGAGGTGTAATTGTATAAAACTATTGTTTTTCAGAAAAATCTCGGATTTTTCCCAACGATGGATACGTTAGACAATTTTCTTGAGGGATAAAGTCCGATTTAAAAACACCAAAAAGATTTTTTATTTTTTTTTAGGATAGTTAAGTAGTATCCCTTGGTTTTTCTTTGGGCACCGGTTCTTTTCCAAGGGTGTAACTTGAATCGGGTACTTTAAATTTATTTATTTTTTTTAGAGTAGTTAGGAAGAAAATGAGTAACTTAGAAATATCCTATGACATGTTTGATGCCGGCATATTAGGTTATGACATACATTCTACTTTCCTTTATATTGGGTTTGACATGTTTGATGCCTGAGTAAAATAAACAGCCTATTTTGTGACGCCTTAGCTCAGTTGTTTGACTTGTATGCTACATAGTGTAATATTGCTTAATTCTCTCAATTTTGTGTGCTTGCTTGACTTGAGAGTTGAATAAAACCGTTGTGATTGAGCCATGTGCAATGTGTGAGGTTTAGTGATTTTCTATGCTATCCTGTGTAGTCTAGAACTTGCCCCGTGTGTTAATCTAAGCGAAATTGTAGGTTATGCTAGTCTAGGAGATGACGTAGGCGTTTTCTTTCTTGATCATGGATGTGCTTGTCACATAAGAAATAAATTTTCCATTGTTAGCCCCTTTGAGCCTTTAGACCTTTTCTTTGGTACCCACATTACAAGCCGTACCCCTATTTTGTTCTTAAATTGAGATTTTTGCACCTTTTCCTCCTAAGGCACTTAGTCTCTAAAAGAGGTAAGGTGGGATATTGGGGATTAACTTTTGATTGGATCCAGGGAAAGGCATGTTAGTGCACTAAAAATTGTATTCAAAAATTAGTCACTGGCCATTGAATTTTCATGTATGGAGTGTGCAGGAAAGAAAGAAAAATAAATGTACAAAAAGATACACACCTCCAAGTTTCTATTGATGTGTGCCAGTGAAAATATATAGAAGTGCTTAAATAAAGAAAAAAGGGCTATGTTGAATATGAAATGGTTGAGAAGAATATGCGTTAAATTGTGAAGGTAGTGTGTTAAAGTGCTTAGGAGGGTTAGTCACTATTCCTAAATCTATCATACCCATCCTTTAGCCTACATTACAACCTTAAAAGTCCTAATTGATCCTAGACTTGGCTAACTTGAATTAGTGGAGATCTACACTACGGGCAAGCTTATGGTACAACCACGGGATGCATATGAATTATTTGTGAGAGTGAGGGAATTTGTTCAATTGTGTGATGTCCTTAAATTATGTTCAAAAGAATATTTGAATGTGTGGACTAGTTATATTCACTCTTTTGTTGTTGGTGAGGGCACATGATCTTATGAACGATTGGTAATGTTGTAAACTTTCTTGTTGAGTAGGTGCGTGAATTGAGAGGGCTTAGTGGTTGCAAGTTGACTCTTGAAGTTGGGTGGTTGCAATTAGGTTATTGGTATTATTGATTAAATTGTTGTACTTGGGCATGTTTAAATAAGGGAAAGAATGTGAAATTTTATATGTTCGTACTTAATTGCCGGTATCGATCATAGTTAAGGCGTAATGTGTGTGATTGAAAAGTAAAGTACTCTTTGTTAATGAAATATACGTGTTGAAGGATATTGCTCGAGGACGGGCAAGACTCTAAGTGTGGGGTGTTGATGCGTAGCTAGAATTCATGGTTTTAAGCATTATGTACCTTACATTTTATGTGCTTTTGTGATAAAAATACACGTCATAGGTGCATAATGGAGTCTATTTCATTTGTAGGTGAATTGGAAATGGAAGCCGAGCTAAATGGATGCATAAACGTCAAAAATACGCTCAAGAGTCGAAAAGGAGTGAGCCGGGCTATAGCCGGGCGTTTGGGGCTTAAAGTCAGGCCTACCAGGGCTATAGCCGGGCGTTTGGGGCTTAAAGCCAGGCCTACCTAGGCTATAGTGGGGCGTTAGATCCCAAACGACAGGCCTTCGCAGGCTATAGCTGGGCATTTGGGGCTTAACGCCTGGGGTCCCTGGTCCAGTAAATTCCGAGTTTTGAAGGTTTTAAGTGTTTCCCCGTATGAATAGAAGTTCGTACACGTTTAGGGTTTGTCCCAAATATATAAATAGACCCAAAAACACAACTTTGATGGGAGAACGCCATTTTTGGAGAGAAGATACACACAAGATCATTGAGGAAGCAAAGGATTATCAGTTTTCTTCATCTTATTCTAGTATTTTCCATTTATGCAACACTTATGCAATTGTTTGATTCTAGCATGAGTGGCTAAACACCCATTGTTCTAGGGTTTTGGTTTAGCCATGAATATTGTTATTCGACATTAATTTAACCTTGATTGTAGTTCACTCAATATATGGTTGTTTCTTAAATTCTGCGTTTAATTTCTTAATTGTTTGGCCAGCAATTAGGTTCTATATGCTATCTATGTTATGCTTGGGAAAGCCGTATATAGATTAGAGAAGAATTGAAGAGAGCGCGATCTTAACCCTTCAAGGGAGCGGATTTGTGGTTAGGATAGGAATATACCTAGTCACCGTGCTTAATTAAACATCGTAATCTTAGTGCGTTCTAATAGATTAATTTCATAGGAATATAGGCGTTAATCTATTAAGAATAGGCGAGTAGTACTTCGGGAGAAGGCTACGAGAGAAATTATCGATTAATTAGCAACCATGAGTGAATTATATAAAAGGGAGAGTTAATTAGAATGAAATACTAGTGGTGAATTGATCACAACCCTGGAATATTTGTCTCTAATGAATACACACAACAATATTCTTGTCACTTGATAATTAGTTATTTCATAGAATCATAGTATAAATTAGTTACATTCCTGGATTTTATTTTGGCTCGATTAAATAACAATTAGAGAGATTCAACAAGTAGTTTACGCAAGTCCCTGTGGGTTCGACATTCAATTTAACATTATATTACTTGCTACGACCACGTATACTTGCGTGTGCGTTTTGGACCAATAATCCTCTAGGGAATTTTCCATTGGGGGAGGAAGTGGACGCTGACCAAGGTGGATGAGGTTCATCCCGAACCTCAAACAAATAGGTGAGGTTGACCACCTCATGGTAATATTCCCATCCCTCCCCCACCTCCACCAAGAGCGGCTACACACCGGGTGTTGCTGGACGAAGGTTATGCAAATGCCATAGTCCTGCCCTGCATTAGGGCGGGAAACTTCCAAATCACCAATATGATGCTTACATTGCTTGAGGAACATAGATTCTTCACCGGGACTCTGAGTCAAAATGCATACAAGCACCTCAAAGGGTTTGTGGATACTTGTTGGGGGAGCAAACAGACTAATGTTTCCGAGGATGCACTGAGGTTGAGGCTATTTCTCTTCTCTCTACAGGGTAAGGCATAGGACTGGTTAAATATATTGCCCAACCATTCCATCCATACATGGGATGAGTTGGCGGAAAAATTCATTGCCAACTTCTTTTCTCCGGGGCATATGGCTACACTTCGAGATGAGATTCTAGAGCTCAAGAAAGAACCCAATGAGCCTTTGCACGAGATTTGGGAGAGATATCGTACCATGGTTAAATAGTTCCCGAATAATGATATGACTAAGGTCATGATCCAACAAACCTTCTATAGGGGGATCAACACTACAAATCAATGTGTGGTCAACCAACTCGCCGGTGGGAATTTCATGACAACGCCATATGCCGAAGCGTGTGAAATCTTGGATGAAATGGCGGATACTTCATCGGCATGGAAAAGTAGGTCTAACGTTCCTCAAGGTGACCTAAATGTCATGCACCTACACAAAGAACTACATGATCATGGGCAAGCAATTGTCGGGTTGACGACCATAATGAATCAATTAGCTAAATCTCAACTTCAACAAGTTCAAGGTCCTAAGAAATTGAATGCAATGGAAGGTGTGAATTTGATGATAAACAAAAGAAGGAAAAAATTTCAACAAGGGAAAAACCGTGCGGAACAATTTGTGCAAGATAATAGTGGGTTTGACCAAGGTGATTTGTACAATGAGCAAGAAGAAGAAATGCAATATGTCAACAACTACCAAGGTCAAAGAAATAATTATCAATGCCTGAATCAACAAAAATGGCGTTCTCAAGGAAACCAAGGAAATTGGAACAATCAAAACCACCAAGGAAATTGGAGTGGTAGTAACAACAATCAAAGTAATCGGAACAATAAAAAAAATCAAGGCAATTGGAATAATCAAGGCAATCAAGGCAATTGGGGTGGAAACAATCAAGGATACCTTGGAGGCAACAAACAAGGGGGTTGGAACAATAATAACCAACGGAATCAGGATCGGGCTTTCAGTGTCCCCTAATGTATCAACATCCAAGCAACCCACCTCTTTATCTGTCCCATGGTTCTAGTTCATCCAATAATGAGATGGGACGGATTGAAAATATGTTCAATCATATGATGGAGAAAAATTTCGACTCTGATGCTCAACTAGCCTCTCACAACACTTCAATCCGGATTTGGAGGTTCAATTAGGGCAAACCTCGCAAGCTTTAAACACTCGTCCTAAGGGGGCACTACCTAGTGATAAGGTGGTGAACCCAAAGGGTGGGATCGGGACATGCCATGGACGTAACCACACGGAGTGGAAAAGGTTTGGAGGTAACAACCTCAAACCAAAGAAGAGTTGTGGATGATGATGTAGTGATTCAAGAAGATTAAATTCCAAGCAATGTGGTTCAAGCTAATGAAGAAGTAAGAATCGATATTGATGAGAATTTGGAGGAGACACAAGAAGAAGTGAACCCGTCTAGGGAACACGTGATTGACATACCGGAATCGGTAGTTCCAAAGGCCAAGGCACCAATGCCAAGGCCTCCTCCTCCATATCCTCAAAGACTCGCCAAGTAAAATAGTGAGAATAAATTCAAGAAGTTTATTGACATGATGAAGAGCTTATCCATTAATGTGCCATTGGTTGAGGCGTTATCATAAATGCCCGATTATGCAAAGTTTATGAAGGATTTAATAACACAGAAAATATCAATGAATTGTGAGACTATCAAGATGACACATCAAGTGAGTGCTATTGTGCACTCAATGGCTCCAAAATTGGAAAATCCCGGCGCTTTCACAATCCCTTGCACTATTGGGAGCGCCGACTTTGCCAAAGATCTATGTGATTTAGGGAAAAATATCAACTTGAATCCCTACTCTGTGTTCAAAACGTTAGGAATTGGGCAACCAAGACCCACATCTATGAGGTTGCAAATGGTGGATCGGACTATGAAGAAACCATTGGGTATTCTTGATGATGTGTTGGTTCGTGTTGATAAGATCATCATTCCGGCGGACTTTGTGATTTTTGATTGCGAGGTGGACTATGAGGTGACAATTATCTTGGGTAGACCTTTCCTTGCTACGGGGAAGGATCTTGTTTATGTGGAAGCCGGTGAGCTCACCTTCCGGGTGGGCAATGAAAAGGTGGTTTTCCATATGTGCAAAGCGACGAGGAAACCGAATAGCAATGAAGTTTGTTCATTTGTGGACTTAGTGACCAAAGTGATTGTTGATGATGCTAGTGTCGTGATGAATGTTGATTACACTTTGGAAGCCATATTGCTTAATCATGATGATGATGAGAAACAAGGCTTTGTGGAATTTTTAAATGCATTACAAGGAATAGGGTCATATACTTATGAACCCCGAAAATTGTCCTTAGATCTTGAGAATTGGAAGACTCCTCCAACAAAGACCTCAATCGAGAAGCCTCCCACTTTGGAGTTAAAGCCATTGCCTTCACATCTCAGGTTTGAGTTTCTTGGACCATGTTCTACTTCACCTGTTATTCTTTCCTCTTGCTTGACTAACGTGCAGGTAGATTCTACATTGACGGTGCTTCAAAAGAGGAAGAAAGCTATAGGATGGACATTGGCGGATATTCAGGGAATAAGCCCCGCCTTTTGCATGCACAAGATTATTTTGGAGGAGGATTCCAAACCCTCCATTGAACATCAAAGAACATTAAATGAAGATATGCAAGAGGTGGTGAAGAATGAGATCATAAAATGGTTGGATACCGGGGTTGTTTACCCTATTTACGGTAGCTCGTAGACATCTCCGGTGCTATGTGTCTCAAAGAAAGGGGGAATGACTGTGGTAACAAATGCCAAGAACGAGTTGATCCCCACAAGAATGGTCACCCGGTGGAGAGTGTGCATGTACTATAAGAAGCTGAACAAAGTCACTCGGAAAGATCATTTTCCACTTTCATTTCTTGATCAAATGCTTGATAGGTTGGCCATACGAGCTTTTTATTGTTTCCTTGATGGATACTCCGGCTACAACCAAATTTTTATTGCTCCTAAGGACCAAGATAAGACTAATTTAACTTGTCGCTATGGTAATTTTGCATTCCCGCGGATGCCATTTGGGTTATGCAATGCACCAGTGACTTTTCAACGGTGTATGATGTCCATTTTCACCGATATGGTGGAGGATTTTCTTGAGGTATTCATGGATGACTTTTCCATGGTAGGAAATTCTTTTGATGAGTGCTTGGACAAGGTATTCGCAAGATGTGAGGAAACAAACTTGGTTTTGAATTGGAGAAGTGTCACTTCATGGTCGAGGAAGGCATAGTCCTCGGCCACAAAATTTCAAAGCATGGTATTGAGGTCGACAAGGCCAAAATTGAGGTGATCTACAAAATCCCTCCCCCTACGTCCGTGAAGGGAGTGAGGAGATTCTTGGGTCATGTGGGGTTCTATCGTCGATTCTTCAAGGACTTTTCTAAGGTGGTAAACCCCTTGTGTAAACTTTTGGATAAGGATACCAAGTTCCATTTCAACGAAGATTGTATGAAGGCATTCAAATTGCTCAAGTTCAAGTTGACTACTACTCCTATTATCACTGGATTGGAGCTTACCTCTTGAGCTCATGTGTGATGCAAGTGATATGGCGGTTGGAGCGGTGTTGGGGCAACGTAACAAGAAAATCCTCCATTTGATCTACTATGCTAGTAAGACCATGAATAATTCCCAAGTCAACTACACAGTGACCGAAAAAGAGCTCCTTGCTATTATTTTTATTATGGAGAAATTTCGCCCGTACTTTATGGGTACAAAGGTAATTGTACACACCGCCATGCGGCTCTTCAATATTATGAGAAAGACATATTCTAAAGCAAGATTAATGCAGTGGGTGCTTCTTATACAAGAGTTTGATCTAGAGATTCAAGACCGCAAACCAAGTGGCAGACCACTTGTCTCATTTGGAGGATGAGGGGAGGCCACATGATGGCCTAGAGATAAATGATTCATTTCCCAACGAGCAACTCCTAGCCATTTCTACGACCGGGATGCCATGGTTGGCCGACATATCCAAGTATCTTGTGAGTGGCATTGTACCGAATAATTTCTCTTCAAACCAAAGAAAGAATCTCAAACGGGATTGCCTTGACTATTATTGGGATGAGCCGTATCTCTTTCAGATTTGTACCAATGGTGTGATTCGACGATGTGTACCGGAGGAAGAACAAGTAGAAATTCTTGAGGCTTTCCACTCTTCACCATATGGTGGTCACCATGGTGGAGCTAGAACGGCAACAAAAGTGTTGAGTTGTGGATTCTATTGGCCTACTATTTACAAGGACGCTAGCGATCTCGTCAAGCGTTGTGATGAATGTCAAAGGGCCAGTGGGATTTCTAAGAAAAATGAGATGCAACTCACCACCATCTTGGAGATTGAAATTTTTTATGTGTGTGGCATTGATTTCATGGGTACGTTTGTGAACTCTTGTAGAAACACTTACATATTGGTAGCTGTGAATTATGTGTCAAAGTGGGTTGAAGTCGTGGCTTTGCCCAACAATGAAGCTCAAAGTGTTGTGACATTTTTGAAAAAGAACATCTTCACGAGGTTTGGTACTCCAAGGGCCATTATTAGTGATGGGAAATCGCACTTTTGCAACAAAGGTTTTGATACCTTAGTCAAAAAGCATGGTGTCACTCACAAAGTGTCGACCCTCTATCATCCTCAAGCAAGCGGGCAAGTTGAAGTCTCCAACCGGGAGATCAGAGTATTTTGTCAAAGACCGTGAATGCAAACCGAATGGATTGATAGAAGAAACTTGATGATGATCTTTGGGCTTATAGGACGGCTTACAAAACACCGATTGGTATGTCTCTGTATCGGTTAGTGATCAGGAAATTTTTTCACCTACCGGTGGAACTTGAGCACAAGGCTATGTGGGCATTGAAGAAACTTAATCTTGAATGGGATATCGCCGCCAACTTAAGGGTGGCACAATTGAATGAGCTTGATGAATTTCAATTTCATGCATATTCAAGTTCGTCCTTATACAAGGGACAATATGAAGTAACTCCATGACAAGTACATCCAGAACAAGGAGTTCAAAGAAGGTGATCTTGTGCTATTTTTCAATTCTCGGTTGCAGATGTTTCCGGAAAAGTTGAAGTCCAAGTGGAGTGGTCCATTTGAGGTTGTGCATGTGACACCATTTGGTACATTAGACTTGAAGAACAAAAATGAGGAAGTGTTAGAGTCAATGGTCACCGGGTGAAACATAATCTTGGCAAGGTTGATGATGGACACGTTATGGCATTAATTCATTTCAAGTGATTGATGCTAACCTGCGTCGTGCCGCAACGTTAAATCAGGCGCTTCTTGGGAGGCAACCCATGTTTCTTTTCATTTTTCATTTTCTTCTTTTTTTAGATAGGTTTAGTATTGAGCTAACTGGTTTTGAAGTGATTTGTAGGAATGAGTGTGCATTGCAGGGACTGAGACTGAAAAATTAGCCAAGTGTTGAAAAAGTGCAGACTGCACAATAATGATTGCAACCACAGAGAAGACTTTGCGGCCGCACAGTACTTTGTGCGGCCGTACAACTAGAGAACCAAATATGTGAACTCTCTGAAGTTTGGAGTTGCAGAGAATAGGCCAATATGCGTCCGCACACAAAAATATGTGAACTGCATGAATTTCTGCGGACGCACTCTCTTTTGTGCGGACAGCAGAATCTCAACCAAGGTTCAGGTAAAGAGTGTGGACCGCACTCAAAATTATGCGGCCGCACTCAACTCTCTTTTTGACCGACTTGGTCAACCTATAAATAGGGCTTTTGAACACTTTACACAGCTTTGAGCCCTAAGCAAACATTGTACACTGAAAAACACTTCACAATACACACTCGCAATCAATTCATCAAGTCTAGATTCTCACTTGCATTCCTTCATCACTGGTATGTTAAATCCATGTTAGATTTTTGTCCATTTTTCTTAGTTTTTGTTTTCTTTGATTAGTTTAGTTATTTTTAGGCCTAAAAATGTCAAATGTTCTTCATAAGTGATTAAAGTCATGTGAGTAGTTTCATATATGTTCATTGGGGACTGGGTAGACAATTAATCATGTTGATTTATGCATACTATGTCTAATTTGTGAAAAAATTGCAAGAACCCAAAAGTCATTGTCGTAGGTTTTCAAATTGTGCGGCCGCACACAAAATTATGCAGTCTGTAGATCTATTGATTAGGGCAAAACTCTGATTGAAAAGTGCGGACCGCACTCAAAATTACGATGCCGCAGAAAAACGTGTGCGACGGCACTTTTGAACTTCAGAGAACTAGTGTCTCAGGTTGGATTTGTGCGGTCGCTCTCAAAATTGTGTGGTCCGCACTTTAGGATATGCGGCCACACTCAAAATTATGCGGCCCGCACTTTAAAATTGTGTGGTCCGCACATGATAGTCTACGACCGCACTCAAAATTGTGTGCTCCGCATTGTCTCCTCTGCAGACTGTTGTCTTGCAACTATTATGCAAATGTTTGAATTGTTCTGAACTCAACTAACTTCTGTACCTTGTATTGCAGACAACAGTTATATCATGTGGTAGAGGCAAAACATCAAAAGGGAGAGGCGAATCCTCCCAAGGCAAAGGAAAAGACACTCACCCTCTAGGAGTGCAATCTAAGCCAATTGCCAAAAAGTCGACCACCGAGAAAGGAAGGGCCATAGATCCCTTAAAATCCAGTTCCTATGCCCCATCTAGGGAAGCCTCCGAAGGTCAATTAATGGAGGTACAACCTGAGGCCCAGTCCCAACCACCACAACCTACGGGGAGATATCAATTGCACAACAAACCCTCCACTACAGCTAGTTCTTCTGAGGGTTCCGATACGGGTAGCCAGGGTTCAGATCCCTCCTATACACCTACTCCTCCTTTAACAGTGGCAATAGATGACGATGATGATGATGATGATGATGATGATGATGATAACCCAGATGATGGTAGAGGAGGTGACACTCGAGTGGGCAGCCTAGAGAGGTCGAAGAAGAAGGAAATATGGGAGGATCGGTTTGAGATCTTGACGACCTTCACAAGGTTCCTGGAGTTGTGGCCCCAGAGATCGCTCACACTTGAGTGACAGTTCTTAATTAAGTATTTGGATATTCACAATCCAAATGTCCTTAGACAGTCCCGGGAGCGAAAGGGGTGGAAGTGGTTCACCCACAGTGTTATCGATGCAAATGAGCACTTGGTTCGGGAGTTCTATGCTAATATGGCTCATATAAATAAGGGTAACAAGATAACAAAGGTGAGATATTTGAAAGTCAAGTTCGACCCTAGCTCTTTGAACACTTACGTGGGCTTTGAAGAGGTAGAGGCGGTTTAGTATTTGGAAAAGCTTGCTATGGGTGATGCAGATCGCCCATGGCTAGCTGAGATATTGGTTGCTCAAGGACCACCACCACCATGGATCAAAACTGGGGTTCCTATCCTAATGGCCACTCTCAATTTTGAAGCTAAAGGGTAGAAGACCTTCGTGTGAAGCCGTATCAATCCAAGTTTGAATGAGAACAATCTCCCACTTCCCTGAGCAGTTCTGGTGGATTCTATTATGGATGGGTACCCAATAAATATGGGTGCCATCATGACAACCAATATCACATTAGCTGTCCGAAAAGGTGAAAGATTCAACCCTTATCCAAAAACTCTCACAGAGTATTTCAATGATGCAAAGGTGGAACCTAGGCATATGATACAAAAGTAAGGGCTAAGAAGCCCTTCTCATGGTACCACCTGCAGGGTGCTGACAACCCAAAGTTCAAGGGTAAAGCCATTACCACCATAGGCCAATCTTACGATCCATCGGTGGTGGGTTCAGAGTCTGCTACTGAGCCATCTACAGTTCCCATGCCTTCCACAGCAGCTGATCCTTCCACCAGGGCAGCTGACATGCCACCACCTTCATCGTCTAGACCATCAGCTTCAGTATCAGTGCCAGCCTCATCCATTTATCCACTCACTGCACTGTGAGTCTCCCAGTCATTGGCGAGCCTCAACAACCAGATGGAGATAGCCACTTCTAAGTTGTCTGGCATATACAACATTGTTGCAGCACAGTCCTCTACTCCAGCAGTGCCACAGGTCCCTCCGTTACTGGAGGAAACATTGAAGAAGATTCTGGAGAACCAAAAGACTATTATGGATACATACAGGGGAGATATTGAGGAGTTGGCCAAGCAGGTGAAGAAAATGAGGAAATCCCAGGCTTCAAAGAAATTAGTGAAGAGTTTGATAAAGGAGGTGACGAAGATAGCAGCAGCGAGTGATTTTCCATTTGACCTACTGATAGAGACAGATCCATCAGTACCAGCAGCACCATCAGCAGAGACACCAGCTGGCCAGTCTAACGAGCCAGATCTTGCTACCCTCACTATTGAGGAGATGCTTCAGATGCTCACCAACCATATTGTCCCTCAGCCAAGTGATGATGAGATACAGTTGGAGGAGACCGAGGGTGGTGATGTTGCCAGTCATCCTGAGACCACATAGTGAGTTTTCTTTGCTCTCTACCCTCTTTTATTTTGATTTTGCTAAGCATTAAGGACAATGCTTGTTCCTATTCGGGGTGGTCTATTTTGATGACATTTGATTACATTTGGCATATAATAACTTTAATAATCTTTTTCTTTTATTTTTATTTTCTCCCTCATTATGTATATATCCATCCCTCTTGTATATATTATATTCCTCTCAGTCTGTATATTCATTTTCCGTACTTTCAGTAGTTTATTTCATAGATTTTTCATCTTGTTTTCTTAATAGTATAGCTTCTTAGCTACTTTAATATCTTCTTTTTGACTTGTTAGCTTCTTTTTATGTTTAAGTGAACAATAAGCCTTTGGTTTTCTTAATGCCACATTTCTTTCCAGAGGTGGGTCTTGTGTGAACTGGGTGGCTCTTCTCAACGATGGATGGCGTGACAACCTTCTTAAGGGATCGAGTCCATTTTTTATGTTTTGGTAGAAACAGTAGTATAAATGAATAAATAAGCTCAAGCATGCTTCACTTGGTACAAACACACTTAACTACGTGCTTATGGTTAAAAACAAGTTTTTGGAAGAAAAAAAATAGCTCTAGTTAGTGACCTTGTGACTCTTGTGTTGACTTAGGAAATCATCGGGTGGTTTAGTTGAACCATTAGCGTATTTCAATCATGAATGCGGTTGTTGTGGGACCTTGACTCTATTGTCTTTAAAAATCTGGTTATGTGAGAGGTGAGGTATTTTGTTACAAGCCCAAGTACCCGTGTGAATGATCTAGAACTTTCCCCAAATGTGTGTCTAGGAGAAATTCTAAGTTAGCTTGGCTTGAGAAGTGATTGTACGATTTCCTTGACCCATTTTAAAACCTTCTATGTCCCACCAATGATATCATCCTTAGTAAACCCTTTTGAGCCTAAAGCCTTTTTATTCGATAACCACGTTACAAGTCTTTACTCGTTTTATAGTAACTCTCACTTGGCACCCGAACTTTCTTTAGCACTCATGTGAAACAAATGGAAAAAACATAAGTTTGGGGGAGAGACAAGGAGTTTAAAGATGGTATCAAGGCAAAAAAAGAGAAAAGAAATGAAGAAGAGGAAAGGCAAAGAAAAACAAAGGAATAACAAAAGAAAAACAAAAAAAGAAAGTGAATAATGTAAAAGGGTTGAAAAGATGCAAAAGAAAGCAAAAGTGAAAATCATGGAGAAAACAAAGAAGGAAAGTATGAATAGAATGACCAAGAAAGAGTGATATCAAGTCTCTCTAATGCCCCTAAGGGAAAATAAAATGACTCAAAGAGTCGGCAAATATGATCCAACAAGAGAAAATGGAGTGCTAAAGGAAAGATGAACCAATTCCATTCTGATATTTGCCTCCTTAGTCCAAAAGACTTCATTACATGCCGAAAAAGCCCTACATGATTTCAAGTCGAGCAAGCTTACATTAGTTGTGATCTACATGAGGGTCAAGCATATGGTACTTAGAGTCGGGCTTGTGAAATTCTTTTGAGAGTGATGAGCGAATCTTTCTCAAGTCATTGAGTTGAGTGCTTCATTTGTGAGTGACATGAGCTTCTGGGGAGTATAGTAGGAGGAGTTTGGGATCCACAGTGACCTGCATAAAGTGTGATTCCTTGATGAACAAAGTCAACCCTTGATGCTCAAGCGTCACATTACAGCTATTTGTGCTTTAACATTCAAATCATAGGCTTGTTAATGATTCATGAGTGTGTGGGTAATTGTTAGTCCCAATTGATATGTGTTTGATTCAACTTAAGCCAGCTGAAATAGCCCTTTTCTAGTGGAGGTGGGAATTGCCCTAATTGCTTGAGGACAAGCAAAAACTTAAGTTTGGGGGAGTTGATAAGTAAGGATTTTGACTGCTTATTTTGCTCTCTTTTACTTGCGTTTTATCTCAAAAATGCTTAAAGGGATTCCCGAGAACTAATGAAATGTGCTTTCTTGCAGGAATATTGGGAAATGAGCCAAAGAAATAAAAATCAACTCAAGAAGGATAAAATTGGACAAGGACCAAAACAAGGCAAAATGGACCAAAGTGCGAACCGCATAATATTGTGTGCGACCGCAGACTCTGAAGAGGCACTGACAGATTTTCTTAACAAAGTGCAGACCGCATAATTATTGTGTGGCCACAGAAGATAAGAATCAGAGGGATGTGTTTTTGAGGCCTGAAGAAGTGTGGACCACACTATTATTGTGCGGTCGCAGAATGCTCAAAGTGCGGCTGCACTCATAAATGTGCAGTTCGCAGAAAGTGTCCCAGACCAACCCAAGATCAAGAGTGCGGCTGCACTCAGAAATGTGCAGTCCGTACAATCAGAGGAAGTGCAGCCGCACCCCAGATTTATGCGGCCGCAGAAAGCCACCCTGTCAAGTCAGCCTCAAAGACCTCCGCAGGGGAAACTTTGTCAGATAATTTTAGCTAGGTATAAATACATCTTTTTATCATTTTTTTGTTAAGTGGTGTACACCTGAGAATAGACAGTCGTTTTTCTTTACTGTATTGGGTAACTTTGTAACATTTTAACATTAGATTTTCTTCCCTTAATCATCTATTATGAATTTTATCTTAGTTTCTTCTTTAATTTCTTTATTTTCTATGAGTAGCTAAACCCTTAGCTAGGGTTTTGACCCAACCCTAGTATGGATGCTTAATGGGTGATTGATTTTGGGCTTATTTATGATTGGGTATATGATATTTAGCCTAGTTCTTGTTTGAATTTGAGAATTGATGGTTGCAAACATATATTCATGCCTAATTGACTTAGTTTCTTCTTGAGAAAGTGAGACTAAATCTAGGAAAACTTGTCTAACAAGAAATTGGGGTAAACTCAAGATATTGATAGCCCCAATTAAAGGGTCGAATCTAGAGATAGTAAGACCCGACTTGAGCATTTATCACTTGATTCGTGAAATACCCATTTGGACTTAAGAAAGCCAAATTGGCAAAATCACTCAAACTACCAAGAGGTATAGAGTGAGTAATCGCGTGTGATTGATATATTATATCCCGATCAACCAAACATGCCCTAAAGCTCTAAATCTATTAAGTAACCAACTAGGCGGAAGTCGCAACCCTAGATCTTTTATAACCTAAAAAACAACAAAACCAAAAACATTATCTCTTAGCTTTACAATTACAAGCATTATCATACAAACTAGAAGTAGAAAAGAAACAACTGAATATATGGTAGTGCAATCTTGGGAACGTCATACACTAGACTAGATATATACCTAATCCCACACAAAGCTCTCTGTAGAATCGAACCTGACTCGCATTGGGTATTTATGACCGCCTCACAATCCCAATTAGTGGTGTGAGTTTGGGCAACATCAGAGAGCAACAAGTGGGACCAAGGAATGGCTAGAATTAGGCGCGGTCGCAGAAGGGGCAGGAGTCGAAGAGGCAGTAGCTTTCCTTTTATGAAACGCATGCGTAGGAGCACTCAATCTCCTCGAGGACCCCCTAGCTGAAATCAAATGAAGCAAAAAAAGATAAGAGAGTTTGCCAAGACAACCACACAAGAGAAATAACCAACAAAATAAAGACAAAAGTAACTTACCAGTTGAAAGGAAGACGGCCCAAACCTCTTGAAGAAGCCCGACCACTCGCGAATTCCCGCGATGTGAGGGAGGAGTTGGTTGACCCAACCAGAAATGTCCTCGACCAAAGGGGGAGGCGAGGTATCGGCCGCATATGAAAAGGACGAGGGGTCAGGATACACAACTAAGCAAATTAAACTAAGTACCTACGTGGAAGGGAGCGAGCCACTTACGAGTGCAATTCCAGGCTTCGGGGAAGCCGTCGAAGTTGGTTACCATGTCTTCAGTTCTAACAAAGAAGAAGTTGAGCCAGAACTGGTAGTTAGCTCGTCTATCTTTACTACCTGGCATTTTCCCCCTCGGTGGCGGAGATTCAGCATCGCCCCCTGTAAAAGCTGGGGGCAAGCAGGTGCATGAGATGTTGAAGTGTGATCTCGATCCTGGCCAACTCAGCGAACTTGGTGAACATCCTGATGAGCTTGTAAACATACGACGCGAGTTGAGCTGGGAAAACACCGTAAAAGAAACAAAACTCCTCCGCTAGAGGGAGGAGAGGAGAAGTGTAGCCGACATAAATGGGGTAGGCGTAAAATGCGCAATACCCAGGACGGTGATGCTGCACCACATCCCACCCGGCTAGAATCAATTCGACGTGGTCAGGAAGGCCGTACTTTTCTTTAAGCTCTGATAAATCGGCCTCCGTCATTTCCAATTGAAAGGTTCCTGGCTCGGCTTCAGGACGCTTCGAGAAATTAGACCTTATGTCGAAGTTGCGCAGAACTATCTCTTCCATAGTCGGGAAGCTTCCATCCTTTGTAGCAGTAGGAATGCTCTCCGCATGAGGAGGAAAGGGAATCACCAGTGGGACTGAGTCACTTCCCTCATTGAGCCCAGAAGGTGCGTTAGACATATTTTCAATAAGAGGAAGGAAGGAATCAAAAACGACAGAGATCGTTGGAATAGGAAGAAAAAATGCACAACAATGGAGGAGGAAGAAGAAGGTATAGATTTTTTTATGCAAGGATTTCATAAAGGTTGAAACTACACCCAACACCCCTATTTATAGAAATTCAAGAGTAGAAACTAAGGAATTAATTCATCATGACCTGGCACCGTAACCGAAGAAGCGATTCAATCAAAAGATGCACGTGAAACGAAGCAACGCGTCGGGAAAATATACCACAATGACGCATGACATCATGACGTCACCCTGATTCATGAAACTCACAACTCCAGAGTTTACAATTCACAAAGGGCTACGCTGCAAACTCGCCCAATCATCACGACTCGGTCAGCTCGTCCAATCATTTCAACCGCACTAAAATATAATCCGCTCATCAACCCGCCTGCGGCCGGCCTCAATAAGCGAAGGGACTAACTGTATGGGTCAAAATCTGTCCGAGAATATTTAAGATAAGATAAGATAACATCAAAGGAAGAGTCCTCGAGTCGTCATCAGGTGAGGTCGGCCATGAAACAACGAGATTCGTGGCTGAGATTCAACAATGGTCGAGGTCGAGCACCATTGACGAAGCTGTAACGGCCAGTTTTTGAAATTGGATATTAAAAAAAATATTTTATTGGATATTTTTTGCACTTGTACTATTAGGATTTATTAGGAAAATGTCTCCTTTAAATTGAAAAAAGACAATGGTGCAGGGAGGACACTCATTTTGACAAGAACAAATTTTTTATAAAAGATTCTCTCTCTTACTAAGATATAAATACTACATTTTTATCAAGATTCTTACTCATATTATTCCACACTTTCCAATCAGATCCGAGAATAATTCGAACATTCTAGGATTTATTTGTCACTCATTATTGTCATGAGAACAATCATGTAGTTCATCCTTTATTGGGTGATCACTCCTCCTATTTACGTAAATGTCATTTATTGTTATTTATTACTAGTTATTGCTACATTATTATTCATACTCTTTGAAATAGTTAATGCATATTGCTGTGAATCCACCACTAATTTGTTTAACACTAATCACTTTTCGGAACACCCATATAGAAGTATTATTATTAAGTATGTTTAACCCATTATTATATAAACTCAAATGTTTTAACCAAAAGTTATATTCTTTGGTCAAATAATCAAGTCGTGCAATTTAAAATTAATTCAAGACTGAAATATTAACTGTGGTTGATCATTATTGTGAAAAGATATTGAAATAGCTTGTCAAATGTTAATTTGATAAATCAAACGTCACATAAAAAATTAACTTATCTCTATGCAATTTTAATTTGCTTCTATTTATTGATTTATTACTTTATTATATAAAAATAAAAAGTCTGACACACACACATATATTTTTTCTATACAAAGGAGTGAAAAAGAATGCTGACAATACACCTCTTATTGTTTAAGATTCACCTATATCTTTTTCTCAGATTTTAGCTTTTTGTTTCCTTCATTTTGAGACTTTTTCTCCTCCTTCTAAGTGATTAATTATTTTTCCGTTTGTGTATCTCACGTCCATTAAACACCCATTGCTTTATTAAATGTAACGCCAATTATGTTTTCTATTTATATACCACTTACACTCCCTATTAATACTCATTACTTCACAGTCTTAAAAAAACTGAAAAATTGCATATTTAGACGTTAATTAATTACCTTAATTGATTTTCCTCTGTTCCTATTATTTATAGTCTTTCTTTCGCGCCTCTCGCGTCGAGTATCCGTGTATTCATAGAAATGGTATCCAATTCAAGGTATGTTGCATTTCAATTCTTCGTTGTGCTCTTTGTAATGCTTTTTAGTTTATTTTTAATTTTGTAAAAATATAAGGATTTATATCGCATCTTCTAGAAATTGCTAGCATGCTACTTATTTTATGAACTTTTTTTCCCAATGTTTGTACAGAATAGCTATGTTAATTGAACTTTTTTGAATTGAATAGCAGTAGATACTTTGTTATTACACGTTTGGAATCTAATGTATAAGTGCAAATAACGAGTGAATAAGTCTCTGTCTCATGTTATGAGATGTCTGGAGATCATTTGAGATCATATGTTTGTTGAGATAAAAGCTGCTCTTTGAGTTTGTGGATGTATTGTAGCTATCTTTATGGTACGTCATGCTCAGAGTAAGAGTCAGGATTAAAGTTTATGGGTTCGGGATTTTGATTGCTTTAGATTACAGAATTCTAAATTAATAATTTATAACCAAAGTTACTAGATTCGGCCGAAACCACTCTCGACACTCTAGGCCCTCCCCGATCATGCTACTAATGTACTTCGTCCTTCTATGTTGCTATTGTGAGTTAGTAGATGTTGACTACGTGTTTATTTAAATAGTAACTTGAGAGTACTCAAATATAGTTAAACAACATAAAAGTCTTTTTACGTGGTGAACTTCATTGAAGCTATAAAGTTGTATATATAGATTATTTTTAAAGAAAAATAAAATATTTTTAGTTTTTGAAGAAAAAACTACTTTTTGGTAATTATATAGACTCCCTTCTTCTATTCTCATAATAATCTCTTCTACTGCAGATAAAGAAGAGATCAGAAGTATAATGTCGGAGAAATAAAGTCCAATAGATATTGGCAAAAGAAGAATGGAAGTGCCATCGGCATCTTCTTAATGAATTTTATTGATTTAATTATTTTTTATTTTCTGCTTATTTTAGAGTTTTCAATATTGAATTAAATGACTTGCTTCATATATTATCTGGAATGTTGGTTTAATGATTTACTGAAGATTGATTCTCTTACTATAAAATTATGACATTAATATTCAATCATAATTTTTTTCATAACCGCACGAAGCGAGGGGAAGTACACTAGTGTTACATATATAGAACTTATTCCCCACGCTTTTGTGAAGCATTAATCTCCATTATTACATTATAATTTTCGTGTAAATTTCAAACGGTAACAGCTTCCATGAATTCTGCATCTTCTTCCATAGTATGCAAAGTATCAGGGGTCAAACAAGCTTCAATGTCAATACTTCCTTCTTCCACGCCGCTAAAAATTGTCATTTTCCCATCATGTTTGTTTCCAGCCCCACTTCTCACAGCAATTGGCCTCCCCCATCCAAAACCATTGCCGTACACGTCGAAACGCGGCGAGCTGCTAGCAATCAAGCTATTAGTCACCACCTCACTCTTTTTCACTATCTTTGGATTTTTCACCCAACTTTCGTAAAAGTTCATAACTTCTTCGTGGGTTTGCATGGCTACCACCTTATTCATTTGCAAAGCGGCCCAACCTGAACCACAAATGAAGTCAGAATTTAATTTATAGGCACTAAAAGAATTTTGAAAATATAAATTCAAAACATAACATTTAATTAGTCCAGAGAGCCAATTTTGTTATGTGATTCGAATTTCGAGAGTCAAACTTCTGACGGCAAGTTCAAATGTAAAATCTTTAAATTATTTGAAAAAAATAAATATTTGGAAATTACAGAAAAAACACTAAAAGTCACAATAATTAAAAATTTAAAATATTTAAAAGTCATACAAAATATCTGGTCAAAGAAAATCTAGCGTGATTATTGAAATTTGAAGTGCATCACATAATTTGAAACAAAAGGAGTATATAAGATTATTGTGGCTTCATTAAACTAAACATCTGCAACTCACCCGAATTATTCTCTAGCAACTCTCTGGCGGTGGTTGTCACGTTCACAAAATGGACTGCATTTCCAAAATAGCCTTCAGGTAAAGGCGGCTGAAGCCTTGGCCTCGCACCTATAAGTATTTTGAAACTAAATTTGTCGTCAGCGTTTACACCACTACGGCAACGAATAACAGATTGCCATAGATGAGCCAAAACAGCTTGCAAAGAAGAGATACAAGTGTTTTGGTCGGTTCCAAACTCAGAGTTGGCTTTGGCTTTGAGCTGAGCAATTTTCTCTTTGCTAAAATGGAAAACTCTTTCTTCTAACAAAGGTGGATCAAATTCATCGTACAGATGTTCTTTAGGTAAAGTGACATGAATTGGGGAAGCAGTAAATTTAGGAAACCAACGTTCGAGGACCGGCGGTTTATTCACTACAAGATTTGAACTTCTAGTGCGTGATATTTCGGACCAAGAATTGAAGAAATGCCAGAAAGAAGTCCCATCGGCTACACAGTGATTGATAGTGCAACCAATGAAGAATCCATTCGCTAGCTCAGTCACTTGCACCGCCAACAAAGGTTTAGAAACACCTGTTACAAACATAACATAATTAGTATAGAGTAATAAGTAAATAAATATATATTCTGTCTATAATAATCTAAACTTTTAAGGACATAATTCACATAATTTAATATGATGTTAGGGCACGAATTCAAATATCACCCCATCTAAAATAAAGCAAAATATATTTTCCACGTGTTTGACATATGAAAGAGAATTAGACGATAAATGAGATGCGTGTTGAGATTCCTTCTATTTGACATTATTATAATTTGATAAGACAAATAAAAATTTTGTCATCACGTTTATTGCAAATATTTTTAATTATTTTGAATTGATAACCATTATGATTTATAGCTAGGACTTGGGAGTAATACTTTTTGTGTAGTATCTAAATATGTAAATGTTATTTTAATATTATTAAAATTCTATGTCACACCATAATTAGTCAGTGTGACTCATACTTTGAAACGATTTACATAAACTACATGAAGAGAGTAATATGTAATTAAAAGTATGCTTTTTTATAACTTAAAATTTTAGATGATATAATATATCCACACAATTTAAAACACCTTCATAGTTGCTAACTCCATTCAGTGGAAAGAAAGATTTGACAATGTTTGGCACGTATATTGGCTCCACGATATCAGCCACACTCAACCCTGGTGCAGTGGCATGAGTGAATTCAGCTCCTTCAATATTGCTGCAATTAATAAAGAAAGATAAGGTGTTGTCACTGTTTTTACAAGCAGCAAGTCGGCCAGCAAGGAGAGGAAAAAAATTCAGAGTATCAGAGAGTGAGGTTTTTAGGCGATTGATGATTTCTAATGATGTTGCTAACTCTCTATGTTGCTGCGGATTTGGTTTTAGGAAAAGTAGTCCTTTTTGGATTGGATCTACTGTGAGGAGTTGGAGATCCCATGGAGTAAAATGAATATTTTTGGTAGGAGAGATTCTGTCTATGGGTTTGCCTGGCATAATTACACATGTAGATACCACTTGAAGTTTCGTCATCTCTGGACATTTGTTGCAGAAGATAAACGGGGGAGAAAGGAATTATATATATGGCTCAGATGGCAAGTGACAAAGACCTAACAATCTAATTAAAATATTTTTTTTAGGAGGGAAACGTGCGGCCGCTACAATCTCTGTCACAGCCTCTATCCTTCGGGCGAATATTCTGTGGTGACCAGTTTATGCGCACTGGATAAACATTTCCCTGTGTAATAATCTGAAAATCACACAAAAGATATAAGCTGCACTAGATAAGTCTAGTACGACAGACTCTGCCCAAAAGACATTGAGGGGGGAATCGGTCCCACGTTATGTATAGACTTTTCCACCGTACCAGTTTGTTTTAATATATACAAGCAAGTTACTTTGTTTTCTATATTACTAGCTTCAACTACTTTCACTTATTATATAAGTGTTTATCTTAAAAATGGATAACAATTAAATTTATACGTGATTTTACTTGGCACAAACTGAGAAAATATTTAAATTGATACTGAAATTAACTCTAAAGAGAAATAAAAGCAAACCAAATGAGATGTATAGCTTTGGGCCTCGAATTAGGTTGCCCTCGAACCAAATAAATATTCTACTGAAATATGAACAAAGTAACAGAGTATTGAAAGCTTAACAGAAAGGTAATATATTACTTTGTATTGCATAAATATAATGATGATTGACTAATGATCAGACCCCCTTTATATACTAGGGGAGTCCTACTTTTGTTACACCACTAAATACAATAATAAATCCCATGAATGGCTAATTAATCGGCCTCATCTTGATACAATGCCGAGATTTTCGCCGTGATCCTTGCTCGATTACGGATATTTCGGCTTACCGTTACTTGACTAGGTAAACTTCCATCGGCCTTGCTCGATCTCTATTTTGCTTGGTCTCGATCTCGACCTTGATCGGTCTATAGATTACGAGCTCAGCAATCTAACTCCGCACTATGGCTCGATATAACACGAGGCCGAACCTTCACCTATCATGTTCCAACCTTGATGAGTCATAAGAAGGGCAAGCCCGTTCTGACCGTCTACAGATAGTCCCCTCGTTTCTCAGAAAGAAGGCGATGAGAAACGGTATGAATTTTCGAACTCCGTTTCGATGGGTAATGACGTCAGTGACGAACCCGATCATGATGTAAGCAACGAAACGTCCTGTCGGTCCAGTTACCAAGGCATTAAATGCATGTCAGTCGTTGGTTAACCACTACCGATTCTGAACCGTCGCCTTCAACCTATAGGATCCCTAGCCCTTCTTCATTCAAACTTTTACACTCAAAGCTCTTCCTATTCTTGCTTTTCTCTCAAAAAATCCATTTGCTTCATACCCAAATTTTCTTGAACTTTGATCAGCCGCATATCATCCTAACTTTTTTTTATTGTTCATTAATGGATAAAACTTCTAAAACTGTGTCGCAAAAAAGGCTGCTTCTTCATCACGGCCCGTCGGTGATGAGGCTGTTGCGGAGCCCCACCCGGAAGAATTTGTTCCGACAGGGCACCCAACTTTTACCAACTTTAAAATCGAGAAGACCTCTTCGGTTCCAGGCCGATGTAAACCGGTCTCGAGGTATATATGCACCATTAACATCCTAAATAATGTTAAAGAAGAGTGTAACTAGGTAAACAAGGATGTGGTAGTTCCTTCTCCTGAGGAATCGATCACCACTCACGTGGAGAGGTATCTAAGTGTTTACACTTACCCCTTCACGTTGGTTCCGTTAGACCCCATCATCGTCGCCTTCTGCAAGAAATACGACGTCACCCTCGGCCAAATCTATCATTCTTTCTGGAGAATAGTGATTCTCCTTCGATTCTTCACAAGCAAAATCGAGGGATGTCCCTTCACCCTCAATCACCTCATGCGCCTTTACAGTCCTCGTCTCTATCGATGAGGATTGATCAAGCTTGTCTGCGGGGACAGTAGAGCCCCGTTCTCCAGCCTAGATGCGTCTCGGGATCGAGGATGGATGGGCCAATTTTTCCGAATAAGGACATCATACCTGATACCCACTAAAGACATGTCGTTCCCTAAGAAGTGGAACATGAAACGTAAGTACACTTTACCTTGAACGTTTAATTTGTTGTTTCACTCCCTATCATCTTTCCTTATCTTTGTTTTGGTGTTGCAGCAGTGGCCCAGATGCCGGACCCGATTCTGGAGCTAAAGCAATGGGTCGAAGGACTAGTGTCACAGAGACCCTACTCTGAACGTTCCTGGATGGAGTTGTCAAAGGGTCTATGGGAAGCCCGTAATCATCGTAAGTTTCTACCTCGAATTGTTTATTGTTCTGGCCTCTTTTCGAAATCACTTGTCTCTATTTCTTTTGTAGGTCTCAGGAAATGAGACCCCCTTTCTGGAGATGAAGAAGTCCTTCCCCAACCACCAGCTCCAAAGCAGGCCAAGGAGAAAAGAGAAAAAGGGCTCCGAGTCCCCCGGGCTCGGAAAAGGAAAAAGTCGGCGAGGAGGCCCTGTAAGCCCAAGGTGGACGTTGTGTTATATCCTCGGATTCGATATGCAGATTAAGGGATGAGTCTGAAGAAGATAACTATAAGTTAGTGGCCCGTATGCGGGCTACTGCTTCAATACAAAAGTCCTCCGAACCAGAGGAGGTTGATGGGAGAGCTTCAGCCGAAGTCCCTGAACTAGAAAAAGTAGAGTCCACCCCGTCCCCATCTAAGACGGTCGAGAGAGAGACCGGGGGAGAGGCTTCCCAAGCATCGGAAGAGGTCCCGAGGGACGAGCTCGGGTTTATCGATATTTTGGGATCCCCTCAGATTTCGGATATTATGATCCGTGAGGCCAACATGCTGGAAAGTCGATCTTACGAGGGGCTTCAGGGGGCGACCGATATCCATGGCTTCTTTGACGGGGTTGAATTTGTTGCCTCCGAGGATGTCACCAGTTTTAGTGATTTACCTGTGCCGAAGAAGGTATCGTCATCGGGCGCTATTGGATCTTCATCGAGCCCGAGACTGGTGGATCGATTCACCAGAGGATGCTCGGGTCTTCTCTCCCTCTGTTGGAATTACTAGCTATCTGAGAGGATTGGTGACGAGGAGGACCAAGCCGTGATAAATTTTGTGGGGTCTTGCTTATTTAATGAGGCTCAACACACTCTAAATTGGGTAACTTCGAGAGTTTTTCCCTTATTTCTTTTAAACTTAGAATTGTAGGTTATTCTAACATTTTATTCCTTGTTTGCTGGCTTCGGTGTTGCATCACGAGGCTTTCCTCAGAATTCATGAGGAGCGTGATGCTAAGGTTTGGAGCCTCACTGAGAAAAGTGATACCCACAGGCTTCTCAGTGAGAAACTTCAGGCTGATTTAGTTGCCGCTTGGGATGAGCACATCGATATGGCCGAGCAGTTATTACGAGTACTTCACGATAGTGAGGATGAGTTGGAGATAACGAATAACGATCTGATTTTGCAAGTACAGAAGAGGCTTGAGCAGATCAAATGACTCCAAAAGCAGGAGGACGAGATACAGGTCGAGGTTGAACCATTCAAGAAGAACATGGATATCCTGGCCTCAAAAAAGGAGACCGTCCAAGCACAATTAGATTTTCCCGAGGCTCAGCTCCAAGCTTCAAAAGAGAAAGTCTCGGTGCAGGCCGAGAAAATCAAGGAGCTTCAGTCTCAGCTGGATTTGGTCGTTTCTGATAAAGCAAGCTTGGCCAAAGAACTCGAAGCGGCCAAATCTGAGGTGGTCGCGGCCGACATCAAAGTTGATGATAAAGTGGCACAGTTTAAGGTCGACGTCGAGGCCGTCCAAGAGAAGGCTAAGAGCATGGTAGAGCATGAGAAATGGCAAGCTCAGAGGGAAGCCCTCGAGGAAGCTCATGCCCAGGGTTTCGGTATCATGTCCGAGATCGAAGATGCCAAAGTGGAATAAGCCCGGTCCGAAAGCTAGCCTTCCCTGAGGATGACTCTGATAGCCTAAGTGAATCCGAAGACGGGGAAGTCCCTGAGGATGGAGATGCGACATCCGATGAAGACCAAGTGTTGGTTGATTTCCTAATGCACACGCAAGTGTACGTGGTCGAAAAGTAATATAGGATTTTAAGTCCAGATATCGTACCCACAAGGACTTGTGTAAACTACTTGCTAAATCACTCTAATCATTATTTAATCATGCCAAAATAAAATCAAGGATGTACTATTTTATACTAAAATTCTATGAAATAACTAATTATCAA
>ML399108.1:0-16005 GCA_005239525.1 Nicotiana knightiana | reverse complement strand
AAAAGGTTTTTCCTGTAGGCAAGTCTTGGAGAGCTTCTGTTTGTCTTGAGTTAGTACATGCTGCTTTGTGCGGTCCTATGAGTGTTGAGTCCTTAGGAAGAAGTCGATACTTTCTGCTTTTTACTGATGATTATACTCGTATGAGTTGGATATATTTCTTGAAATTTAAATCTGAAACGTTTGACAATTTCAAGAAATTTAAATCTTTTGTTGAGAGGCAAAGTGGATGTAGACTCAAAACTCTTCGGACAGATAGAGGTGGTGAGTTTATGTCAAAAGAATTATGTTCCTTTTGTGAGGAAAATGGAATACACAGAGATCTCACAACACCTTATACACCGGAGCAGAACGGTGTAGCTGAAAGAAAGAACCGCACAGTTGTTGAGATGGGAAGAAGCATGATGGAAGGTAGAGGTGTACTGAAGTGTTTTTGGGCTGAAGCTGTTGCCACTGCTATCTATTTGCTGAATATTTCACCCACCAAGGCAGTGTTTAATCGAACACCATATGAAGCTTGGAGAGGTAACAAGCCAAAGGTAATCCACTTACGTGTCTTTGGATGTATAGCTTATGCTTTGGTGAATTCGCAGGCTCGACGTAAGCTTGATGAAAAATGTGAAAAATGTATCTTTGTTGGATATATCTCACAATCCAAAGCCTATAAGCTATACAATCCAGTGAGTGGAAAAATTACGGTCAATAGAAATGTTGCGTTTAATGAAGATGCAAGCTGGAACTTTAATTCAGGAAATAAAAGTTCAAATATTCAATTGTTGCCTTCTGACGTTATTGTTGATCAAGAGTATGGAGCATATCAGTTTTTGGCAGGTCCATCGACTACCTCATCAATTGTACCAGCAACATCTCCAACATTGGAAGAACCTTCAGCTGAGCCAACTCCATTAAGAAGATCAACAAGGGATAGGAAACCAAATCCCAGATATGCTGACAATACATCTTGTATTTTTGCTTTACTTGTTTCAGATCCTATTTTCTTTGAAGATGCTGAAACAGAGGATAAATGGTGCAAAGCTATGGAAGAGGAGTTGTTGGCTATTCAAAAGAATCAAACATGGGACTTGGTAAATTTGCCAGAAGGAAAGAAAGCTATTGGGCTCAAATGGGTGTTTAGAACCAAGTATCATGCAGATGGCAGCATCCAAAAACACAAGGCAAGGCTCGTCGCAAAGGGTTATTCCCAACAACAAGGTATCGACTTCGACGAGACTTTTTCTCCTGTTGCCCGCTTTGAAATTGTGAGAACTTTCTTAGCCTTGGCTGCTAATTTAAATTGGCCAGTGTATCAATTTGATGTTAAATCTGCCTTTTTAAATGGTGATTTGGAAGAGGAAGTTTATGTCTCACAGCCTGAAGGTTTTGTAGTTAATGGCAAAGAAGATAAGGTTTACAGGTTAAAAAAGGCACTCTATGGCTTAAAGCAAGCACCGCGGGCATGGTACTTCAAAATTGATTCGTATTTCTAGGAGAATGGTTTTGAAAGAAGCAACAATGAGCCTACTCTTTATGTAAAACAAGAAGGTAAAATNGGATATAGCTCACAATCCAAAGCCTATAAGCTATACAATCCAGTGAGTGGCAAAATTACGGTCAATAGAAATGTTGTGTTTAATGAAGATGCAAGCTGGAACTTTAATTCAGGAAATGAAAGTTCAAATATTCAATTGTTGCCTTCTGACGTTATTGTTGATCAAGAGTATGGAGCAGATCAGTTTTTGGCAGGTCCATCGACTACCTCATCAATTGTACCAGCAACATCTCCAACATTGGAAGAACCTTCAGCTGAGCCAACTCCATTAAGAAGATCAACAAGGGATAGGAAACCAAATCCCAGATATGCTGACAATACATCTTGTATTTTTGCTTTACTTGTTTCAGATCCTATTTTCTTTGAAGATGCTGAAACAGAGGATAAATGGTGCAAAGCTATGGAAGAGGAGTTGTTGGCTATTCAAAAGAATCAAACATGGGACTTGGTAAATTTGCCAGAAGGAAAGAAAGCTATTGGGCTCAAATGGGTGTTTAGAACCAAGTATCATGCAGATGGCAGCATCCAAAAACACAAGGCAAGGCTCGTCGCAAAGGGTTATTCCCAACAACAAGGTATCGACTTCGACGAGACTTTTTCTCCTGTTGCCCGCTTTGAAACTGTGAGAACTTTCTTAGCCTTGGCTGCTAATTTAAATTGGCCAGTGTATCAATTTGATGTTAAATCTGCCTTTTTAAATGGTGATTTGGAAGAGGAAGTTTATGTCTCACAGCCTGAAGGTTTTGTAGTTAATGGCAAAGAAGATAAGGTTTACAGGTTAAAAAAGGCACTCTATGGCTTAAAGCAAGCACCGCGGGCATGGTACTTCAAAATTGATTCGTATTTCCAGGAGAATGGTTTTGAAAGAAGTAACAATGAGCCTACTCTTTATGTAAAACAAGAAGGTAAAAATGATTTTTTGGTGGTATGTCTTTATGTTGACGATATGATATATATGGGTTCGAGTGAGTCTATCGTCACTAAATTTAAGAACTGCATGATGAAGAATTTTGAGATGTCTGATTTGGGTCTGCTGCATTATTTTCTTGGTCTTGAGGTGAAACAGGGAATTGATGGCATATTTCTTTCACAAAGAAAATATGCAACAGATCTTTTGAAAAAGTTTACTATGGTAAATTGTAAAGCTGCTGCTACGCCAATGAATATTAATGAGAAGTTGTGTCGTGATGATGGTTCTGAAATGGCAAATGCGACTTATTTTAGAAGTCTAGTTGGTGGTTTGAACTACTTGTCTCATACAAGACCAGACATTGCTTTCTCTGTTGGAGTCATATCGAGATTTATGCACAATCCAAGCAAGCTTCACCTTGGAGCTGCAAAGAGAGTGCTGAGATATATCGCAGGGACAACAAAGCATGGAATTTGGTATTCTAAGGTAACAAATTTCACACTAACTGGCTTTACTGATAGTGACTACGCAGGCAACATTGATGATAGAAAGAGCACATCTGGTTTCTTGTTTAATCTTGGATCTGGAGCAATTTTATGGAGTTCAAAGAAGCAGGAAGTAGTGGCCTTATCAACTTCAGAGGCTGAATATATTGCAGCAACCTCTGCAGCTTGTCAAGCAGTTTGGTTAAGGAGACTTGTTGCAGACTTTAATCAAAAACCAGCTGGTGCGACTAAGATTTTTTGTGACAATATATCTGCTATTGCGATGACGAAGAAGCCAGCATTTCACAGTAGAACAAAGCACATTGATATTCGCTATCACTATATTCGAGGTCTTATTTCTACTGGAGAAATTACTTTGAAGTCTTGTGATACAAATGAGCAAATAGCATACATCTTCACGAAGTCACTTCCGCAAGCAAAGCACGAGTTCTTCAGAGGTCAACTTGGAGTTTGCAGGTTTGAATCAAGGGGGAGTGTTGAGAAGTGATTCAAAGATACTTGACCAAGTCTTTAGGAGGTTGTTAGTTAGTTCCCTTTATTTTAGCAAGGTTAGATATAGTGGCAGATTAGTAGCTAACTAGTAATTAGTGGGTACCTAAATTTCAGCATTTCAGTTTCATTGTAAGCCTATTTAATAGGCAGGTCTCGTTAGTTTCATAATGAACCAGAAACAAAGAAGTAGGCAGTAGCTACTCTTTTCTTTTGCTCTATTCTCTGTTCACTTTCTCCCTTAGATTTCCTTTTTCTTTCCAACAGCTGCCTTCTTCTTTGCCCATTAAACTTCTTCCTGTCATTGTTTATGATGACCCAATGAGTCATTTTATGAATTAAGACTCTGTTCTAGGCTTATTAGTCATAAAAAGATTAATTTTAATTACCTCAATTTATGTGCGCAATCCGGACGTGAAACCAGAAAGCTTTTATGTGAAAATATAAGAAATAATAATTTTTAAAATTAAAATTTGGTTTTAGTTGACTTGAGTCAACATTTTTAGTAAACGGACCCGGATATGTGTTCCGACGATCCCGAAAGGTCCGCAATAAAATATGGGACTTGGGCGTATGCCCAAAAATGAATTTCGAGGTCCCAAGCCTTAGAAATCAATTTTTGAAAGAAATTGTTTGCTAAATTATTAATGATATAAAGAAAAGAATTAATGTTTAAACCATTGGTATCGGGATCGTATTTTGGTTCCGGATCTCAGTACAGATTTGTTATAGTATTTTAATACTAACTGTGAATTTTGGTGAGAATCGGAGTTTATTTGACATGATTCGGACATCCAGTTGAGAAATAGTGAAATTGAAGTGTTCTTGAGAAAAATGATGAGTTTTGAGGTTTAATTCATAGTTTTAAATGTTAATTTCATGATTTGATCGCACGAGTAAATCCGTATGATGTTTTTAGACTTGCATGCATGTTCGGTTTAGATCCCCGAGGGCTCGGGTGAGTTTCGAATAGGTTTGAGTTGTGTTGCGCTCGTTCTTTCTTATGATTCGACGTCGTTTCTTCAAGCATGAATGATATCATATTGAACAAATGAGCTCCGATTTCTGTTTTGAATGAAGTATTAGATCCGTATCGTAATTACGGACCCGTAACAAAAAGAATCGTTAAATTTGGACATCGTATGAGGATTTTATAATTATTTTACTAAGGTTGCCAGATTTTTCATATTAATTATGATGCCACTGACAACGTATTTAAAAATCTGCACTATTTGCAAATATTAAAACATACATATCTCATTCATTATAAGGTCAAATTGAGTGATTCAAAAGCCTAACTTGACTAAAATTTCACATAGAATCCATTGGAGATATAAAAATCGAGTTTTGGGATTGTTTGGTACGAGAAACAAGGCAGAATAGCTGGCAAAAAATTTATAAAACTAGGGTTTGTTCATTCGGTCATATTTTGAGTTGGGGAGCTCGGATTTGGGCAATTTTAACCATAGGGATTGGGGTAAGTGTTCTCTAATCGTTTGTTGTTATATTTCAATTACCCAATATTTTTCATCACTTTTAAATAAAAAAACTAAGAATTTTCATGGTAAAAATTGAGGGTTTGGGGAGAATTAGGAAATTTTGTAAAAATCAAATCTTTACGTCGAGGTCGGATTTCGAAACTAATTATATATTCGGGCTCGTGGGTGAATGGGTAAACGTAATTTGGTCCGAACCCTGAGTTTGGACCAAGCGGGCCCGGGGTCGGATTTTAACTATTTTTTTTAGAAAACTTAGGAAAAATTATAATTTTCAGTAAATTTAGTTCCTTTAGCATTAATTAATGATATTAAGTTAATTATAGTTAGATTCGAGTGTATTGGAGGTGAATTCAAGAGGAAAAATTATAATTGAACAGTGAGTGACCTGCGAAGTTGAGGTAAGTGCTTGGTTTAACCTTGACTTGAGGAATATGGATCCCCAACCTGATTGTTACGTGAAATTGCTAGTGTGTAATGTATACATGAGGTGACGAGTACCTATGCACTACCAAATTGTTGTTTACCATGATCCCTTTTTCGTTTTTCATTTATTTGCTTCCCGGCTTGACTGTTTTATGATTGTTGAGATTTATATGGTCAAGTGACGATCTTTGCTGTAATAAATCTAAGACCTAAATAAGAGTCACATGTACTTTTGTCTTGATGTTATATAGATCAACAATGCATTTGGATTATCGTTTTTATGTTTTTCTTTTGAAGATTTAGTGAAGTCTTAAACCTTAGACCAATAAATAAAAAATAAGTATTGATAATATTGTAGAGTAGGACCCCAGACTTTAAAAATGTAAAATAGTAGGATAAGATAAACTATTTGGAGCTCATTAAATTTAGGTCATGAGTGAATAGATGAAAATATTCATTTATAGGCGGCTTTTAGAAATATGTTCAAGTACGTAATTGAATTATTCCGCATATTTTACTTGACTATTTATTTTCATCAGATTATTGCCAAGTATTGTTGCATGCGTTTTAAAAGTATTGACTGTTCCCTTGATTTTGTTATGGTACATAAAGGTTGAGCTGGATGACAGTGTTACGATATTTACATATATTCTGGTTGGTTTCATTATGAAATAATATTGGATACAGTTTGTGAGCTATAATGTGTTCTGTTTACAATTGTTGAGATAAACGTGTTGTGAAAGGCTTGGCCTGAATTGTGAAAGTTTTTGATAAATAAATCAATGATAGTGATAAGGGTCGACAATATGATAGTGATAAGGGTGGACAAGGGAAATAAATGATAGTGATAAGGGTGGACATGTGGGATCGGGTTACACGCCACAACAAGACAATGATGAGGGAGAATATTTATGTTTTACTGATTTTAATTACAAAGATTTGGAAACTTTACTGTTTTACTCTATTGTTTTCCCATATCTTGCACATTTGGTTATTTTAAATTTAAGTTTGAAAACTTGGAAAGTTGTGTGAAATTTTGGTGACAGCCGAGGCCTGGAATAGGCGACTGAGTTATTTTATTTATTTATTGTTGCAGTTATATTTTCTTCTTTGCGTAGAATTATTTTATTACTTTATTATATACATATATTGTCGCAGGTTAAGTTATAGTTTTCCCGCCTTAGCCTCATCACTACTTCGTCGGGGTTAGGCTCGGCACTTACTCAGTACATGGGGTCGGTTGTACTGATACTACACTCTGTACTCTTTTGTCCAGATCAAGGTACCGACCAGCAATAGAGATTTTTAGTAGTCGCTATTCATTATCCGGAGACACGTGGTATATCTGCCGGCGTTCGCAGATCCCGAGAGTCGTCTCTGAGTTCGTAGAGACTGTTTTATAATTTTCCTAAAACAGTTATATTATTTCTTTAGCACATTGATTGTAGTATTTTTTAGTAGTTCATGAATTATGACACCATGCCCCGGGGTAGTCTTAGAGTCATTTATATAATTAGTTCGTGTCTCGGTCTATTTATTTGTTTAGTATTTTATATTTGGAGTTATTCTTTGGACACCATTAGATTAAGTTTACTTTAAATTTATTTTATTATGTTTAAATGGATAATCAAAGGAAAATAGCTAATCGACTCTAACATTGATTAGCCTAGCAACGGTGGTGTTAGGCGCCATCACGATCCTTAAGGTTGGGAATTTGGGTCGTGGTTGGGTCGTGGCAAGTTGGTATCAGAGCACTAGGTTGCTTAGGTCTCACAATTCACAAGCAAACTTGGTAGAGTCTGAAGGATCGGTACGGAGACGTCTGTACTTATCTCTTAGAGGCTATGAAGTTAGGAACAATTTCACTTCTATTCTATTCTATCGTGCAGATTTATTTTATGATGATTGAACTTGTCTATTCTCGTCCTCTCAAAAATCTCGACAACGCGCAAAGCATCTACAACCGGACAGGAGATGAAGTCCCAATGACAGCTACGATTAGGGGAAGAGACAGAAACAGAGCTCAGTCTAGGCAAAAGAGTTATGCCGATCGTAAGGTTTGTGATGTGGAATTCATGGTTGGAGAGAGGGTATTGCTTCATGTGTCGCCCATGAAGGGTGTTATGAGGTTTGGAAAGAAGGGTAAGTTGAGCCCTAGGTATATCAGGCCGTTTGAGATTCTTGATAGAGTGGGGGAGGTAGCTTATAGACTTGCGTTGCCTCTAGGGTTATCCTTAGTTCATTCGTATTCCACTTGTCTATGCTCCGGAAATACCATGGTGACCCGTTCCACCTGTTAGATTTTAGCTCTGTCCAGTTGGAAAAAAACTTGACTTATGAGGATGAGCCGGTAGCCGTTCTAGACCGGTAGGTTTGTCAGTTGAGGTCTAAGAGTTTTCCTTCAGTTCGAGTGCAATGGAAAGTTCATCCCATTGAGGCAGCGAATTGGGAGTCCGAGTCGGACATGCAGAGTAGATATCCATATTTTTTTGCCAATTCAGGTAATTTTCTATGTCCGTTCGAGGACCAATGTTTGTTTTAGAGGTGGAGATTATGATGACCCAAGGGGTCATTTTATGAATTAAGACTACGTTCTAGGATTATTATCCATAAAAAGACTAATTTTAATTACCTCGATTTGCGTGCACAGTCCGGGCGTGAAACCGAAAAGCTTTTATGTGAAAATATAAGAAAAAATAATTTTAGAATTAAAATTTGGGTTTAGTTGACTTGAGTCAACATTTTTAGTAAACGGACCCGGATCTATGTTCCGACGATCCCGGGAGGTCCGCAGTAAAATATGAGACTTGGGCGTATGCCCGGAAATGAATTCCGAGGTCCTAAGCCTTGGAAATCAATTTTTGAAAGAAATTGTTTTGCTGAATTATTAATGAAATAAAGAAAAGAATTAATGTTTGAAACCATTGGTATCGGGCTCGTATTTTGGCTCGGAGACCGGTACAGATTTGTTATAGAATTTGAATACTAACTGTGAATTTTGGTGAGAATCGGAGTTTATTTGACGTGATTCAGGCGTCCGGTTGAGAAATAGTGAAATTGAAGTGTTCTTGAGAAAAATGATTAGTTTTGAGGTTTAATTCATAGTTTTACATGTTATTTTCATGATTTGATCGCACGAGCAAGTCCGTATGATATTTTTAGACTTGCGTGCATGTTTGGTTTAGAGCCCCGAGGGCTCGGGTGAGTTTCGAATAAGTTTGGGTTGTATTGCGCTCGTTCTTTCTTATGCTTCGACGTCGTTTCTTCAAGCATGAATGATATTATATTTAACAAGTGAGCTACAATTTCTATTTGAATGAAGTATTAGATCCGTATCGTAATTACTGACCCGTAGCAAAAAATAATCGTTGAATTTGGACATCGTATGAGGAGTTTATGGTCATTTTACTAAGGTTGCCATATTTTTCAGATTAATTACGAAATTGCCACTGGAAACATATTTAAAAATCTGTACTATTTGCAAATATTAAAACCTACATATCTCATTTATTAAAAGGTCAAATTGAGTGATTCAAAAGCCTAACTTGACCAAAATTTCACAAGGAATCTAGTGGAGATATAAAAATCGAGTTTCGGGATCGTTTGGTATGAGAAACGAGGCAAAATAACTGGCAGAAAATATATAAAACTAGGGTTTGTTCATTCGGTCATATTTTGAGTTGGGAAGCTCGGATTTGGTCGTTTTTCGCCATAGGGATTGGGGTAAGTGTTCTCTAATCGTTTTTTGTTTATATTTCAATTACCCAATGTTTTTCATCACTTTTAAATCAAAAACTAAGAATTTTCATGGTAAAAATTGAGGGTTTGGGTAGAATTAGGGAATTTTGTAAAAATCGAATCTTTACCTCGAATTGAGGTCGGATTTAGAAACTAATTTTATATTCGGGCTCCTGGGTGAATGGGTAAACGTAATTTGGTCAAAAACCCTGAGTTTGGACCAAGCGGGCCCGGGGTCAGATTTTAACTTTTTTTGAGAAAACTTAGTTCCTTTAGCATTAATTAATGATATTAAGTAAATTATGGTTAGATTCGAGTGTATTGGAGGTGAATTCAAGAGAAAAAGCTATAATTGAACAGTAAGTGGCCTGCGAAGTTAAGGTAAATGCTTGGTTTAACCTTGACTTGAGGGAATAAGAATCCCCAACCTGATTGTTATGTGAAATTGCTTGTGTTTAGTGTATACGTGAGGTGACGAGTACCTATGCACTACCAAATTGTTGTTTACCATGATCCCTTTTCCGTTTTCCATTTATTTGCTTCCTGACTTGACTGTTTTATGATTGTTGAGGTTTATATGGTCAAGTGATGATCTTTGTTGTGATAAATCTAAGACCTGAATAAGAGTCACATGTACTTTTTTCTTGATGTTATATAGATCAAGAATGCATTTGGATTGTCGTTTTTATGTTTTTCTTTTGTAGATTTAGTGAAGTCTTAAACCTTAGACCAATAAACAAAAAAAAAAGTATTGATAATATTGTAAAGTAGGACCCCAGACTTTAAAAATATAAAACGGTAGGATAAGATAAACTATTTTAAGCTCATTAAATTTAGGTCATGAGTGAATAGATAAAAATATTAATTTATAGGCGGCTTTTAGAAATATGTTCAAGTACGTAATTGAATTATTCCGCATATGCTACTTGACTATTTGTTTTCATTAGATTATTGCCAAGTATTGTTGCACGCGTGTTAAAGTGTTGGTTGTTCCCTTGATTTTGTTATGGTACATAAAGGTAGAGCTGGATGACAGTGTTACGATATTTACATATATTCTGATTGATTTCATTATGAAATATTATTGGATACAACTTGTAAGCTATACTGTGTTCTATTTACAATTGTAGAGATAAATGTGTTGTGAAAGGCTTGGCCTGAATTGTGAAAGTTTTTGATAAATAAATCAATTGATAGTGATAAGGGTCGACAATATGATAGTGATAAGGGTGGACGGGGGAAATAAATGATAGTGATAAGGGTGAACAGGAGGGATCGGGTTGCACGCTGCAACAAGACAATGATGAGGGAGAATATTTATGTTTTACTGATTTTAATTACAAAGATTTGGAAACTTTACTGTTTTACTCTATTGTTTTCCCATATCTTGCACGTTTGGTTATTTTAAATTTAAGTTTGAAAACTTGGAAAGTTGTGTGAAATTTTGGTGACAGCCGAGGCCTGGAATAGGCGACTGAGTTATTTTATTTATTTATTGTTGCAGTTATATTTTCTTGTTTGCGTAGAATTATTTTATTACTTTATTATATACATATATTGTCGCAGGTTAAGTTATAGTTTTCCCGCCTTAGCCTCATCACTACTTCGTCGGGGTTAGGCTCGACACTTACTCAGTACATGGGGTCGGTTGTACTGATACTACACTCTGTACTCTTTTGTGCAGATCAAGGTACCGACCAACAGTAGAGATTTTCACTAGCCGCTATTCATTATCCGGAGACACGAGGTATATCTTCCGGCGTTCGCAGATCCCGAGAGTCTTCTCTTAGTTCATAGAGACTGTTTTATAATTTTCCTAAAACAGTTATATTATTTCTTTCAGCCCATGGATTGTAGTATTCTTTAGTAGTTCGTGAATTGTGACACCAGATCCTGGGGTAGTCTTAGAGTTATTTATATAATTATTTCATGGCTCGGTCTATTTATTTGCTTATTATTTTATATTTGGAGTTATTCTTTTGAAACCATTAGATTAAGTTTACTTTAAATTTATTTTATTATGTTTAAATGAATAATCAAAGAAAAATAGTTAATCAAACTCTAACATTGGCTTGCCTAGCAAGGGTTGTGTTAGGCGACATCACGATCCCTACGGTTGGGAATTTGGGGGTGACATCCACCACCCCTTTTTGTCCAGTATTTATTCACAGTATCCTCAAATTCTTGGTGTTGAGTCAGGCAATTAAAAAACTTGAAAGGTCTCTTTCCATTCTGTTGGTCAGTATCAATTGATATGCTTAAGGGAAAATGATCAGAAAACCCAGGTTGCAGCACACCCCCCTTTACTGCAGGCCATTTCTGGATCCATGTTGCATTGACAAGTATTCTGTCTATCTTACTATGGACATGATTATTTGTCCAAGTGTACTTCCTACCAACTGTTCTCAATTCAGTTAATCCAGCCTCCCAAATGAACTCTTTAAAATCTTTCACTTGAACTCCTGTACTGGAGTCCCTTGAATTCTGTCTTCACTAGATAAAATAGTATTATAGTCCCCCATTAACACACAAGGTCCATTAATACCAACCATGGTTTTTTTCATATCTTCCCATAATAATTTTCTATCTTGAATAGTATCATACCATAAATAGCTCCAAAGTTAAACTTGTTGCCATTCTGGAATGTTGTAACCTACCCTATTATGTATTGTTTGTGTATATCATAACTTTCAAAATCCACCTTTGTCTGGTCCCAAACAACCCATATTCTTCCACCTGGAGCAGTAGTGTAGTTTGCTATCCATCTCCAACTACTAAACACTTTCTTTATAACAGATTCAGCCTTCGCTTCCTTAACTCTATTCTCTAACACATCCATTAACACCACCTTATTTTTTCTAATAAAATTTTTTTGTTCTTTTTGCTTGTACATCTTCTTCAACCCACTAACATTTCAAGATATGATGTTCATCATTCTATGGATCTTGGATTCATAGTAACACCTCTACCTCTATCTCTAGGCAGCTCTCTACCTTGATCTTGGTCCTCTGTTATTTGAACTATCTTTTGTGCAGTGTCCACCAGAGCTTTGAAAGCATTACCTATATTAACTCCATTTTCATTTCTCCCTTCCACATTCTTCTTTGATGCAGACTTCCCTCTTGCCAGTTGCCATTGCTCTTCATTTGGCTTTTTGTTTTGTGTCTTCATTTTCCTCTTCCACTTGTTCCAGAAATCTTCCACTTGTATCTATTTTGTCAATCTTTGGACCAAGTTTCCTCACAGCTTTCCATACCTATTTCTGGTTCTGTGCTCTATAGTTTTGTTGTCCCCCCTCTTGATTCTGCATTTGCTGGTTATGACATGAGTGACCAATTTGACAGTATGTTTGACAATATTGAGGCTTCCAGTCATATTGTACCAGCTGCTCTATCACTTTACCTTTAAGATTAATCAGTTTAATTGTCCTTGGTAAAGTCTTTGTTATGTCCATTTCAATTAGAATCCGAGCATATGAGATCCTATCAGCCACAGTTGTGCATGCATCAGCATAAAGAGGTTTCCCTAATCCACTCCCAATTTTGCTAAGGGCTAGGTTACTCCAATAATTCAATGGAAGTTTTGGGAATTTACCCCAAAGAGGAATAGTTTTCAGCACCTCTTCACTAAAATCAAATCCCTCAGTCCATGGCTTTAATATTACTGGTCTACTATTCATAATGTAAGGACCATTCATCAATACCTCGTCCCTTTCTTCAGAATTATGCATCAAAATTATAAAGTATCCATGGTTGTGAAATAATACCTTTAGCTTCCTGATTTTCCCCCATTGACCAGCAATAAATCGTTCAATAGCTCCTATAGTTGGAGTATTTCCAACTACATACATAATTATTGCTCGATTCCATTTCTGCTTCTCCTCAACTATGTCTTCTTCCAAAATTTGCACTACTACTTCACCCTCTTGCATCACCGGTGGTATATATGTTAGATCCATCCCTTTTGCAGCAAGTTTGTTATCTTGAAGTAATCCTGCCCATGACCTTCCAATATTGTTTGTTTTCATCTGTTGTTTGTGCTTCTCTTCCTCAATTCGTACTGGTACTGTTCCATTGCTCTGTTCCATTGTAGGACTGGTCTGTTATATTAGAATTTACTTTGCTCGTGCTCGCTCCACCAATGACGACCGGCGATGTGTTCATTTTAGGTATCCCTTGATTGACTGGACTAACTGGACTGGACCAACTGATTTAACTTGATTGTAGCTCATATCTGGCCAATTCAACTCACTGCCACTCTCTAGATCCAACTCATCCTCCTGCATTTTTCCTTTTGCATGTTGTTTTCCTTGGTCCCCAGTGATAATTTCTTTGATTCCGCGTTCAATGACTGTCGTTTTGCTTTGGTTTTTCCTAGGCCTCCCTCTTCCTCCCATTTCCGGCGAGTGGCGCAGGTTATCACATCTAACGTGCGCCGAGAGGAAAGAAGAAGACTTTCATGTTAACTTTATAAATAGAGAAGACTTTAAAATAAACTAATAGTTAAATTATTAAGGTTTGTAAAAGACACTGAAGATCCATTACCATATTAACATGCTTTTATTATAGTGAGTTAACTGTAAAGGTTTATTAGTTATCTTTACACAAATGATCGTCCATATTTATTGTTTACTTTTTCTAGTCATATACATAATTTATATATTAATTATATACAATTGTACACATATAATACATAAACTATACATATATTATCCATCCACCGGTTAGTTTTAGTTTAATCGGTTGGATGAACGGCTATTTGGGTTAATTCTTCTAGAATCAATAAGAATTTTAAATAACTTATCCAAATCATTTCATCTTTTGAACAATGCAACATAACGGTTTGGAAAGAGTCAAAAACACTAATGATTTACAAATAAAAAGATTCAAACATATATTTTTACTATTTGAAAATATAATTCTTATTTGATAAAATTATAATTACAGTTAAATATTTAAAATTTGGAATAAGATACTATTAGAAATTTAAATTAGTAAATTATTTCCTTTGATTTTGTAAATAACTAATTAATTCTTTGAATTAACTGATTAGCAAAACAATCTAATTCAATACTTTTCCAAATTAATCATTCATAAGACGAATCAAAAAATAAACGATCCGATTATAAAATATTAGTTTAACATTAATTCTTTTAGACTTTGTATTGTCAATGTCAAATCTTTAGGGAGTATATGATCAACCTTTTCATACACAAATCTTTTAAAGACCAAAAGATTCAATTCTTAATTTGTGTTATTTGGCAAATCTTTAAAGAATCGTAATAAAAAAATTCTTATTTTATTTTCACTATTATATTAGAGAAATAACAATAATTATCATAAGATATTTTTACATAAGTTCTCAAAATATTACAATAAGGCATTTGAAAACTTACGTAGAAAAATATATCTTAATTTATTCAGCTTGCTAAATGGGAGCAACTTTTATCATGTTTAGGAAGTTTTCTTTAACTTTTTATTTTTATAGAACTCAACCACATTTTCTATGTAATGACCCGATCGGTCGTTTTGTGTTCTAGGACCCCATGCCCCTAAATGGGACTTCTAGTAGTTGCTTTTGCTGATTTATGACTTGTGGGGACGGGTGGTTCGAGGTTTGGAGGAATTTGGGGTGGTGTAGGAACACTTAGTTCCTTAAGGTTGGCCTTAAAGACCAAGTTTGACTTCGGTCAACATTTTTAGCAAACGACCTCGGAATCGAGGTTTGAAAGTTCCAGTAGGTTCGTATGATGATTTTGGACTTGGCCGTATGTTCGGAACGGGTTTTGGATGACCCGGGAGCGTTTCGGCGCCAAATAATGAAATATGATTCCTTAAGTTCAAAACTTGAGGTTTAGAACGTGATTTTGTGTTATCGAGGTCCGAATGGAATTTCGAGACCAGGAATAGTTCCGTTATGTCAATTATGACTTGCTCGCAAAATTTGGTGTCATTCCGGGTAATATAGGTATGTTTCGACATGTTGAAAGTGAATTCAAGAACTTGAAGTTCAAAGTTTGATTCAATGTGGTTTTGGGGTATGATTCTTAGATTTAGCGTTGTTTCGGACGTTCCAAGGTTCGAGCGAGTCCATATTATGATTTAGAACTTGTTGGTATATTTGGACGGGGCCTTGGGTGGACCCGGATGCCATTCGGACATCGCGCGAGGCAAACCAAGCTCTAAAAGAGCTGCTGGTGCATCAGATCTGGTGCGACCGCACCTGCGAAGAACCAGCCGCAGGTGCGAGACCGTAGGAGCGGTCGAAGCCTTGCAGGTGCGGCCTTAGAGGGGCTGCCCAATTTCCGCAGGAGCGGGCCTTTTCCCGCAGAAGCGGAACGCAGGTGCGGGATCCGTTCCGCAGGGGCGACCCCTGGCCTTCTCCTCCTCTTCCGCAGGTGCGGTCCTCGAGCCGCAGGTGCGAAAAACCTGAAGGCAGTGAGGTTGTTTAAAATACGAGACTTAGTCATTTTTGAACCAGTTTTCTTCATCTTGGACGATTTGGAGAGCTTGCAAAGGAGAGATTTAACCTAGAGATTGTAAGGTAAGTAAATCCTACCATAAAGTGAGTTTAATGCTTAAATTTTTTGGTAGATTAACACATTAAATTAGTAGAAATCATGGGTTTAGAGTAAAACCTAGGGTTTTGATAAAAGTAAGAATTTACCAAGGAATTTGTTATGAAATCATGCAAAAACTATATAATATTGATCCTTAGGTTATGGGTGATTGTTTTCCTTGAAAATTTTCAGAATCCGAGCATGTGGGTCCGATGGTGTATTTTGGGATTTTTGCAAACTAGGTTGAAATAATCATTTAAATAGGGAAAGTGTGGACTTTTGAACATAGATTGATTTATTTATATAATGTTTGGCTAGTTTCGGGTCCTTGGGCG
>ML399106.1:85173-114367 GCA_005239525.1 Nicotiana knightiana | reverse complement strand
CTCCATTTCAGGTATTATGACTTGTAGGTGTGGTCGGAATTGAATTTCGGAAAGTTTAGAGTTGATTTGGAAAGAAAATTATCATTTCAGAAGCCTTAAGTTGGAAGAATCAACTAAGATTGGAATTTTGAGTAAACGACCTCCGAATCAGGATTTGAAAGTTCCTGCAGGTTCGTATGATGATTTCGGACTTGGTGTATGTTCGGATCGGGGTTTGGATAACCCGGGAGCGTTTCGGTGCATATTATGGAAGTCAGCATTTTTGAAGAATTTCATAAATTTGGGCTTGAAGTGCATTTCAGTGTTGTTGATGTCCGTTTGGGATTTCGAGTCTAGGAATAGCTTCGTATGGTGATTCTGGAGTTAGGAGCGCGATCAGAAGTGAATTCGGATGTCCGGAGGTCATTTTGAAGCCATTTGGCTAAAGATAGGAATTTGAAGGTTTTTGAGAAATCCTACCGGAAGTGGAAGTTTTGATATCAAGGTCGGAATGCGACTCCGGAAGTTGGAGCAGGTCCGTAATGCTGAATATGACTTGTGCGCAAATTTTAAGGTCAACTGGACGTGATTTGATAGGTTTCGACATCGGATGTAGAAGTTGGATATTTCTAAGTTCATAAAGTTGGGATTTGGGTGCGATTCATGGTTTCGATATTGTTTGATGTGATTTGAGGCCTCGAGCAAGTCCGCATTATGTTTTGGAACAGGTTGGTATAATTGGACGGGGTCCCGAGGGCCTCGGGTAGATTCCGAAACAATATTTGAAGTTGAAGAAAGCTGAAGGTTGTTGTCATCTGGTGTGACCGCACCTGCGAGGATTTGGCCGTAGGTGCGGCTAAGGGCACCGCAGGTGCGATATTGGGTTGGAGCCAAGGAGTCCGCAGGTGCGGGAGATTTGGGCGCACCTGCGGAAGCGCAGGTGCGATAAGGGGACCGCGGGTGCGGAAATCGGCCTGCGCAGAATGTTTTTAAACAAAGATTCTTGGTTCATTTTCTTCATCTCTTCTTGGGCTTAGGCGATTTTGGGAGGCTTCAAAGAGAGGATTCCGTCATGCATTACCAAGGTAAGTAACTCCTTTGTGCCTCTAAGTTAAATACAAGATTATATGCATGGGTTAGGCAATTGGTAGGAATTTGGGAAATTATTGAAGAAACCTAGAAAATGAAAATTTGAATTTTTAGCCACGAATTGAACATTAATATTTGAGTAAATTTTATATTTGAGTTAGTAAGGCTATGGGTAGAATATATCTTCGAGAAATTTCGGATTCTGGGCTCGAGGGCATTTTGATCATTTCGCTAAGCGGGGTTGGGAAATTATATAATTTGGAATTATTGCAAATAATAGAGTATATTTTCATTGGGTTTGCATTGTTTGGATAGTTTTGGGGCGTTGTGCGTCCGTTTGGAGTCATCGGAAGGGCTTGGAGGTCGGTTATGGAAATTTCGGAGCGAGGTAAGTCTCCTTTCTAACTTTGTGAGGGAGAATTGTCCCCCTAGGTGAATTAATTAAGTATATGCTATTATCTTCGGGGGCTAGGTACGCATGAGGTGACGGGAGTCCGTGCGTAGCTACTATTATGCCATGTCCGGGTAGCCTAAGACCCACTAGCATGCCTTATGTGTTGTACTTGTAATCCTGCCGTAATATTAAACTGCTAATATAATCGAAATCGTAATTGAATATCTAAAAGAAGACTAGAGTCCATTTTCCTAATCATCTAGAAAGAGAATTGATTCCGCTGTGGATAATCGTGTACCTGGTAGGGTTGTATTATGGAATATTATTAAACTTGACAAATGAGTTTCAAAACAAAGATTTAAAAACTATAGTTCATGTTTCTTTAAGAAGGATTTTTACCACTTTCCTGAGAAAAATTATTTCTGTCAAAAAAAATGAGGATTTATTTTGTGGATATGTGTACATATGAGCACCTGAATCGTATGTATGATTCGCGAGCATGCTAGCCTTATTATTTGTATGTATAACCGCGTCGCATGATCGATCGCGAGCAGGCAGATAGATGCATCTATGGTTCGAGTCGTTCGACCCTTCGACAGTGCACAATTTATTACCGTTGGTCCGCGTCGTTCGACTCTCGGTATTGCTTGCCCATGATATTTACTGCGTAGTTGCTATGATTTTGCCTGATTACTAGCCTGAAATATTAAGTTGTCAATTGAAATGACAGAGATTTAAAGTTATTAAAAAGATTTTGGAAGAAGTTTTTACTTCCCATCGATTTATTGTTATTTGATTAAATCACTCATGTTGATTAATTGTTATTAATATGACGAAGATATAAAGTGTTAAACGTGAACGGAGTTGAAAATACTTATTCCTGATTTTAATAAATTGCCTATGATAATCATTCTTAGTGTCACACTTAAATATTCTAAATTGACCTTTAGTAAGTGTCTACTTTGACCTCTCGTCACTACCTCTTTGAAGTTAGGCGGGTGACTTACTGAGTACACGTTGTTTTTGTACTCATGCTACATTTGTTGTGCATTTTATTGCACAGGTACTTTCATAGCAATGTGGAGGGTTAGGAGACTTAGGCGAGCTGCATCATCCGGAGGTGATCCGCAGCTGATAGAGTCTCCCTCATACTGTATTTATTTTCATTTTAAATTTCCTTGTCCAGTTTGTATTTCGGACAGACTTTGTAATGATTGTATAAATTCTTAGAAATTGCTCATGTACTTGTGACACCTGGTTCTGGTATGTTGGGATATATTTGCTAAAGTGTAATATTCAAACTACTTTTTTACTTAACAGATTTTTATTTAGTTAATATGTAATAAAGTGCAAGGAAATATTTTTCATAAATGTTTTAAACCGGAAATTATTTCAATTAATTAATGATTGGCTTGCTTGACATTGGTGTCCGGCTCCATCACGACCTTAGGGATTTGGGTCGTGACATAAGGCCTAACATCAAAGAAATAAGACATGAATCGAAGGGGTTCAGGTGACGGCGGGCTAGGGTTAGGGATAGGTTGAGAGAGAATAGAGGGGAAAGGGGATTCAGGGGCAGCGTAATTTTAGAAATGACTAGGTTTAGGGTCGTTTGGTTAATAAAAATGAAAATAATATCCTGGACTGTTGATCTCTGAGATCAACGGCCAGGATTCGATCTGGGGGTTGGGCGGGTTTAAAGAATTGGGTTAAGGTTAGGGTATTGAGCTGGGTCCGAAAATTAGTTTTAAAAAAGGCTACTTGTTAAATACCCAATAAAATTTGATAAATAATTTTTAAAAATTAGTAAATAAATGATGAAAAATGCTACTTATATATGAAAATGATTCAAAATAATTACTTAATATTATAACCTACAAAGGTAAATATAATTATGCATAAAATAATTAAAGTATAATATAAATATAAATGACAAAAATTAAGCAATAAAATTATTATAAAATTATTTATAATGCAATTAATAATTATATAGATAATAAAATGATGGAATAAATTACTTTAAAATCCTTTAAACTTACAGAAAATTATACAAAAATACTAATTGATGCTCATGCATTATTTTAAAAGTATATATGCATTTTAAAAATATTATAGAGAAAAATTGGGTATCAACAGGGAATTAGTGCAATAATTAAATTCTTTGCATCGCACGATAACCATGTCAAGCGACAGTTGGTTGCATTTGTTATTAAATAAGTTGTTATTTCTATTAAGCCACAGGTTCCAAATAGCAAATGGAAAGAAAATATCCCAAGAGATACCCCACTGATCCAATGCTATGTTAGCGTCTTTTAATTTAGTGAGCCAATGGTTAGAGTTTTGGTGAAGGGGGAGAAAGTTTAGGTGCACATCGCTCCAAAATTTAATGGCTATGGGGCATTGGAAGAAAACATGCGTAATTGTCTCCTCCGCTCCTTTTCATATAGAACAGGTAATGTCAATGTTAAGGCCAATTTGATGTAAATACTTGTTGGTGGGGAGCCGATTATGGGAGCATTGCCAAAGTAGGTATTTTTTTTATGGAATGTGTTATGCTTCCAGATCCACTGGAACTTAAAGTTATTGGCATGTGGCGAGGAGATGAGTTTATAAGTAGGGTTGGTGGAAAAGATACCGTTTGGGGTATGGGCCCAAGTGGTACTATCTCTAGTGTTATTGATGGTGTCAAGATTAATGGAAAGAATTTTGTTCTTTATTTTTGCAGGCAGAGTAAAGGATAGTTTTGAGAGATCCCAATTGTTTGCAGTCCAAAGATCTTTGACTTTAAGGGCATGGTCATTTTTGTTGATAGGCACATGCATGATGGTATTTAAAGGTGGAAGCCCCGGAATCCATACAGAGGACCAACAGTTAATATTACCTGGACCAATAATCCATTGCAAGCTTTGGTTATAGATTTTCCAACCTGTTAAAATGTTATTTCAGATGAAAGAACGGGAGGTGAGGTTTCTCTCATGGCTGTAATTAGTAATAAGAGTTATGTCCCATATAGAGCTAGGTTTGTTGAAGAGTCTCCAGGAAAAACTGGCTAGAGATACCAGGTTTTTATCAGCCGCTTTCCTGAATCCCAGGCCGCCCATGCTTTGGCTGAGTGACCGTGCACCATTTGATATAATGAATTTTCCTTTTCAGAGTGGTAGAGTCCCAGATAAAGTATCTTTGAATTTTATCAATTTGCCTTAGTGTGGAGGCGGGGATCATGATATATTGCATTGTATGGTTTGGGATGACATTGAGGGTTGATCCGGCGAGGGTCGTTCTTCCTGCGATTGAAAGAAAATTTTTTTTCCAACTGGCAAGCTTAGTGTTCATGTTGTCGATGATGTAGCGAAAATCAGATGCCTTGGGTTTGCGAGTGAGGATGGGGAAACCCAAATATTTGTCAAAATTGTCACTGATTTGAATGATAAGAATATTGGCAAGGTGAGTTTTGATTTGAGTATCACAGTTTCGTGAGAAGATGATTTTTGATTTTGAACTGTTGATTTTTTGTCCCGAGAGTTGGGAGAAGAAAAGGAGGTCTGCTTAATTGTGTGGATGGACTTTAAGTTGGCATTGGCTGAGAGAGTTAGGTCATCTGCATAGAATAGATGAGAGACAGATGGTCCAGTGGGATTGAGCTTTATTGGGTCCCAAAGTCCAATATTAACTTGGTGATTAATGTATTTGGACAATAGTTCCACGCAAAGTATAAAGAGATACGGAGACATTGGATCGCCTTGTTGAATGCCTCGTGATGGTTGGAAGAATTCAGTTTTGGAACCATTGACTAGGATAGCAATTCTAGAAGTGTTAACGCAACTCATAGTAAGTTTAGTGATACGCGGTGGGAATTTGAAGAAGAGTAAATCACGGTATATGAAAGAACATTCAAGTCTGAATTTATTTTTGGAAATCATAATTGTGTCACGCGAACGTGTACACAATCACTATAGTAAATTAAAAAGCGCCCGAAGCATTTCTACGAACATTATATTTTGAAACTGCAATCATGTCACGCGAACGTGTACACAATTAATAACATTTATTATTATTAAAATTATTTTTGCTCCAAATTGCGCAAATGTATACTTTGACCTTAATTTTGGAACCCGTAATTATATCATGTGAACGTCAAAAATCCTAAAATTTTCCTACCCAAGATGTGATCGGCCTAAACATGTATATCTATCGTACCCACAATAAAGTAGCAGTGGAAATAAGATATGATTTTAAACCCACGCCCAAGTTGTATCCAAACTTTGTCAATTCATGTTCATCTCAACTAAAATACTTTAAAATTAATGAGTCCAAATGGCCCAAAAATGTGTTGTTAGTTAGTAAAAAATGATACAGAAGCAATAAAGTCTTTAAAGTCCAATTTCTCTTTCACGTTCAAACTCGAACCAATTTTTAGCTAACCCGCATGGCTCAAGGCAATTCACTTTTTTTTTTTAAAAAAAAAATTCTTTCCTTCGAGAGCTAACTCTATTTTAGACTTGCGGATCTAAATGAACACTAAAAGAAAATTGATCAGTCTTGCATCAAACTCATCACTAAAATAGCTCAAATAATGCATTTAAAAGTAAAACTCCACCTCTAGATTTCATGAGCAGCAGAAATATATACACACACAAAACAAAACAAAAAAAAATTTTCAAACAACATATAAGAAAAACATGAAATAGAACTAAAAGAGAAAAAGAAATTGACCTCCATTGTCTCAGAAAATTCGGCTACGCTATATTGCCGGAAAATAAAACCTTGACTGGAGATCAACGGAAACGGAGACNAAAAATTCTTTCCTTTGAGAGCTAACTCTATTTTAGACTTGCGGATCTAAATGAACACTAAAAGAAAATTGATCAGTCTTGCATCAAACGCATCACTAAAATAGCTCAAATAATGCATTTAAAAGTAAAACTCCACCTCTAGATTTCATGAGCAGCAGAAATATATACACACACAAAACAAAACAAAACAAAATTTCAAACAACATATAAGAAAAACATGAAATAGAACTAAAAGAGAAAAAGAAATTGACCTCCACTGTCTCAGAAAATTCGGCTACGCTATATTGCCGGAAAATAAAACCTTGACTGGAGATCAACGGAAACGGAGACCTCGACTTGGACCAACAGAAACTCCTCAACCAAACACTCGGTTCCTTTGACCGGAGAAAACTCGTCGGTGACTTCAACGGAAAACTCGAAAACTAGAACGAACGAAATCCAGATGGAAGCAACTGAATTTTTTCTTCTCTTTTTCTTTTTGTTTGTATCTGTTTTCCAGTTCTTTTCCTAAAGTGTAGATCTCTGTTTTTATTCTATATTTCCTTTGCTTTTTGTTTCTCTGTTTTCCAGAAAATCCTCCTCCTACCTTTTTTCCCTTTTTTTTTTTATATATAATAAGTAATTGGCAGTTGGTTTTTGTTCCTCCCATTTGGAGTAAGGAAACGTGCGTNAACACTCGGTTCCTTTGACCGGAGAAAACTCGTCGGTGACTTCAACGGAAAACTCGAAAACTAGAACGGACGAAATCCAGATGGAAGCAACTGAATTTTTTCTTCTCTTTTTCTTTTTGTTTGTATCTGTTTTCCAGTTCTTTTCCTAAAGTGTAGATCTCTGTTTTTGTTCTATGTTTCCTTTGCTTTTTGTTTCTCTGTTTTCCAGAAAATCCTCCTCCTCCCTTTTTTTTCCCTTTTTTTTTATATATAATAAGTAATTGGCAGTTGGTTTTTGTTCCCCCCATTTGGAGTAAGGAAACGTGCGCCGTGTGTGTGCATATGATCGTGTGTGTAACGTGAGTGAGAGATGAGGGGTTGAGGGGGAAGGGACGTGAAACTAAAGCTAAGAGAAATCTTTTGTTTTGCTTATTTTGTTACATTTTTTTTTTTTGTTAGTTGCTTTTTTCTAAAATAGCTTTTACTTACTTTTTTTATTTAAATGGAGAAGAAAAAATAAAAAATAAAAATAAAATACATAACTAAAAATATTAGTCAGCTACTTTTAGACTTAGATATTATATAGATAAGAAAATTAAACATTTACACTATAGTTTAACTTATACTAAGTAAAATATTATAGCTTACATTTAAAATTAGAAGCAACCAAATTTTATATATATATATATATTTCTTCTATTTAAACATAGGAACAAATCTTATATTCTAAGATTGTGAATATTTTTTGTAGTTTTTAATTTTCTTAAATAAAAACTATTAAGAGTAAGAAAAAAAATTTAAAGTATTAAGATTAGACCTAAAAGAAATATTTACACCAAAATAATATAGAATTTGGGTGTGATCAAAAATTAGTTGTTCACAGGTAGAGTTAAGGGTTTCAGGAATTGAAAGATTGTTGAAAATATTATGACAAAATATTAATACAGAATTCCTAACTATGTGCTAGTATTTTTTATAAAGAAAGGATGAATACTGTCTGGGCCTGGGAGCCTTAAAGGGTTTGAACGAGAAAATTGCACGGTAAACTTCAAAGTCTTTTAAGGTGCAGTCCGTAGAGGAGAGGTCTAAGTTGTCGAAGCAATTTGAGAATTTTAGATAGTCCGCGGAGGTGGTTCTATGTGGTCAGTTTGGAAGGCTCTTTGAAAATGTTGAGTGGTATGACTTAGAATTTGAGCTGGGTCATTAATCCAATTACCCTCGCTATCCTTTAAGAAGGAGATATTATTTTATCTCCTACGATTAACTACACTTAGGTGGAAGAATTTTGTATTGACGTCCCCATCATTGAGCCAGTTTAAACGGGAACAAATTTTTCAATAATCTTCCTCTATTTTCATGATGTTGTTGTAATCAGATATAAAATCATTTTCTAGAAGATGGAGAAATTGGCTAGTTGGGTAATTTGGGGAGGACTGGATTCCTTGTAGCCTTGCAAGGATTCTTTTTTTCTTTTTATTAGCGTCTCTGAAGGTGGCTTTTGCCTAGAGTGTAACTCTATGTTGAAAATGGTCTGTGGCTTCAAGGAGGTATCTATCTTGCCAGGAGTTATTGACTATAGTGTCTAATTCTGTGTGATAGCACCAGTAGGTTTCAAGTCTAAAGAGTTCCTTACTAAAAGGAGGCCCAGATATTTTAAATTGAAGAAGAATTGGGGCATGATCTGAGTGGGTTCTTGAGAGGTGGGTGATGAAAGCATCGGGGTATTGGTTGATCCACATGGTGTTAGCAAGGTATCTATCTAATTGTTCTAAAATTAGACCACCAGAATTTATTCTATGGTTAGTCCAAGTGTATTTAGCACCTTTAAAGCCTAGGTCTATTAAATTGCAATAATTCATACAAGTCCAAAAATTAGAAGATCGATTAGAATTAATAGGTCTACCGCCCCATTTTTCATTTTGAGATAGGATCTCATTAAAATCCCCTCCCACTAGCCACGCCCCTTGAAATAAGCTATGGCACAAAGGCTATTCCAAAGATTTTTACGCATATTAAGGAAGGTACTAGCATATAAAATACTAATAAGACCGGGAGGTTGGATAGGAGATACCTGGAGCATCACATGGATTTCTTGGTGGGATCTTCTTATAAGATTTAATGTAACTAGGTTCCCATACCAAAGCACCACAATCCCTCCATCATGGCCTACGGCTGGGACCTCTAGCATATCAGTAAAGTGAAACTCATCAGGGAGAGGTGCATGATCAGACATTTTGGTTTTCAATAAGGCAACCATGGCTGGGTTATGAGTGTGAAGCAACTCCCTAAAATTCCTTTAAATTCATCATTGTTCGCACCACGGATATTCCAGACAACTAGACTCATTGAGCTATTCATTAGGGGTTGGCTTGAGTTGAAGTGATTGTTCCCTATTTCCTCGTGGAGGAGATGAGTGAATCGCGTCAGGGATGGGCTCAATACTACTGCATAGTTCCCTGTTGCTTGTAGAATTGGAGGGCGAATACCTATGGAGAATTTGTAGAGTGCTACTAGGCACCTGAGAATGTATTTTCTATCCTCCATTTCTTGGAATAGCATGAGAGATGCTTCTCTGATTCTTGAAATTTCGGTTAACGATCCTCTGACAGGTGGAACTATTAGTTCCTCTACCATCTCTTCTGGTATCTCTTGATCCTCTTGTTCTTTCTCGTAGGAAGGGTGCTGATGATTGTGGATATCCATGGGGATTGGATTGTGTTGGGAGATCGGTTGCCATGGGGATCGGGTGATTGGTCACTTGATTGATTGGAGTGAAGAAGGGGAGTTGGTATAGTAGTTCCATGTTGTTGAGTGGGTTGAAGTGATGCATAAGATTCCAATGGGCTTGCATGTTGTGGAACAATTCAGGCGCTATGGTTGGGGCTAATGGGTCTAGGACATTGGCTAACCATATGTGATTTATATAGTTCCCCATTGCTAGGTCCATCCCTTCTGAAATTAGTTGTGCTAGGAAGTTCGGGTTCTGTAGAACAATCCATATTTCTTGACCATTGATGGTCATTGGGAAGAAGGTTTCATGGCCTTGTAGATCCTGTTCTATCCAGGTTTGAGGGTCTTGGTTGGGATTTGGTGGTGGTGAAAGGCTGGCGGGTGGAATGGGATTTGAGGTGGGAAGGGGGGAAAGTTTTCCATTTATTTCCTTAGTAGGAGTTATGAGAGAATTTGTGTCTTGGAGAGGATGGTGTGGACGGACAGTGGGGTTTGGGGTGCAAGATATAGGAGTAGTAGTAGAGTGTAAAATTGGTGCTAATGATTACAAATCTAATGCCAAAGATTTTGCATGCATAGGAGGTTGGGAAGATAGGGGAAATGGGTTATTAGTGATTGGTGGGGTTGTGGCCATTGACATTTGGCTAGAACCGTTTGCCAAGTGTTGTTGTGATTCATGGTTTTTAGAGGAAGAAGGGGTATTATGCGGGTAAAGATGTGGATTTGTGTGATTTGAGTTGGCAAATGGATTATGGTTATGTTTGCATGGATTGGGGTTGCCACTTGTTTCCATTTGAGTGGCGTGTTCAGTGAGGTCCATGGTGCATATAGGAGTTAACAGATGGGAATATTTGTCACTGGGAGTGGTCGATATGAGCACGTGATTTTTCACCCACTATATACTCCTACAAAATTCAATACAATAAATTAATTTTACAAATTTTATTGAATTTTAGTGATTAACTGTGAATTGTTTTGCATTTGCATATTCATAATTCATCTTTTAAAATTATTTAAAATTGCATAATTAGGTGCATCATTATTTATTTTATTATTTTATAATTAATCGAAGTGGGTAACAAACGAATGATGATTATTTAATATAATGTAGTTTTGACAACTAATTACTAAAATTAATCATTTTTATCCAATAAGTCACAGGTTTAATTAGGAGTATATAATTAATTATTTTATTCTTAATTAATCTATGATTAGATGAAACAAGGTCAAATTAATTATTACAGTTTTTAGATTTAATTAGGTTTGGTTTTAATCAAATTAATTAGGTTTAATTAACCATATAGTATTAATTAGGACCTGGGCCAAAATTACCCAGGTCCAAAACTTTTCTCTACACACCCCATCTACTCAGCCCAAAACTACCCGGTCCAAAACCCCCAGCCCTTGAAACGACCCCGTTTAGCCTAGAGACCATCACAGCCATTGATTAGATCTGATCAAATGGCTGGGAACTAACCACAACCTTACTATTTAAATGTCCAAAGCTCCCCCCCAACCCCCAGTTAACTTAGAAGTCCTACACCCTAAAGACTCGTCTCTCTCTCTTCTCTCTAACCTCACCGGAACCACCGTCCCCTGCCCTAGCTCCGCCGGTCGGAAAGCGCCTCCGGCGGCGGAGCTAAACCAATTAGCCCCAAATTTCTACCCTACAACCTCCTTCACCTCCCCAACCCCGTCCCACCGTTAATTTCCCCAAAATATTACCCTAAAAAGCGCAATTTCAGATCTGAAATTGTTATAACCCTAAAAAAAGAATTGCCTCAAAGAACTACCATGACTCTGTGACTCAAACTCACATGAGTCGATGGCTCTTGACAAGAGCCATCGATTCATGCAAGTTAGAGTTGCTTTCGAGCTCGCCGGAATCCGGCCAAGTTCCGGCAGGTCACCGGAATTCCTCCAAACTCTTATTGGTACCCCTCCCCCTTTCCTTGGTACCTTTTTCTTTATTTTTCAAAATCAAATCGTAGGTGTCGCTGTTTTCAATCCATATTTCTGTTAATATGCCACTACTTTCGTCCATAATTCTTGTCAATATATTACTGTCCTTATCTAGTGTTAGCTTGTTTCTCCTTGATTAGTTTAAACTTCTGAATATATGTTATGATTATGTAATAGCCATTTTAGGATTATGATATCTTAATTAAGAGCTGCTTAGGTAAATTGATTTAGGTATCACTTTCCCTTTGTATTAACTGCTCTTTTAGTTTAGTATTGATGCCCTTAGGGTTTTACATGTTTCCTGGAATTGATGGTTGACCCTAGTTCTTAACTTGTTGTTTCATATTTTTAACTTAATTAGGTCTGGGTATTTGTTAAGGTGTAATTCTGTCCGGATTATTCACCTAATTACTACCCCAACCTCAATTATGTACATGTTAGGTGATTGCCTAAACTAACTAACCCAAGATTGACTTGCTTAACTGCTGATTTTAACCCAAAATTAGTTAGTCACCTAGGGTTAGTTAATCAAGTAATTATGAATAAATCAATTAGGGGGTTAATTACACTTGGATACTTAAGCTCAAATTAGCAACTAAGTGTAAGGAGTTTAATCTAATCAATCTAAAGTAATTAATTAATATGAAATTAATTAATTAAATTTTAATAAGACAACAAAGGTTTAGCTACTAATTAATTAATTTAGAATAAAGTTACTCCTTACCTAATGATTAACCTAACTGATTGTCTTTGATTAACCTAAGATCCTAAAAGTGATTAACATAAGTTAAATTTCAGCTTTATAGAATTGATTACTCACTCAAGATAATTAACTAGAGTTAAATAGATAACCCCAATTAATCTTAATCTTAGTTACTTAAAGGGTAATTCTAGGGGTTTTAAGGGGTAGTATAGGTTTTTTAACTAAAGGAATCTTGGGTGTAAAAACCCAAGAACCTTCCAGAATAAACAAATCAGATTTTTTGGGGTTAAAAGGGTAATTTCAGGGGGTTGGAACCTTCTAGCATAGGGCAGTTTTCCCAAAAGGATAAGGGTGACAGCTGCATTTGTACCTTCCTTCAGCTTATTGGATAAAGAATATGCTAAGCATATCATATCCAAAAAGCCACTATAAATATCGGACCCTGCTCTCTGATTTAACAGAGGATTTTTTGGACAGATTTTTAGATAGAATTTTCTACATTTTAACCACTGGAAGTAGACTTCATACACATCTCTCTTTTCCTATTCTGGAATCTCTCTTTAGAATTTGAGAAGAAATAGAAAAAATCAAAAACAGAAACACAAATGAATATCGAATCTGATTCTGCCTAGTTCCTGGGTTCAAGGAGTAGTTTTGGCTATCAATTTCTTCCAAAACTTTAGGTTTTCTTGGGTTTTAAGCTGCTATTCCTGCTGGTGTTCTTGATTTTGAGGCTATTTTTGCTGCTGCATTTAGGCTTCAAATCACTCTTTAGCATCTAGACCTTTATTTGGTTTAGATCCTTCCTTGTTATTTTTCCATTTCTTGAGGTATGTAACACTTCATTATGAATGAGATTTTCTTTTAGATCTGAAATCTGTTCTATGTATGAAATCTATTGGTCTCGTTCGAGTTTCTTTATTTAAATTGATGTGCAAATCTTGTGTTAGGATACGTATGAATGTTTGCTGAAGTTTGTTAAGAATTTTCTGCTATGTATGAAAAGATCAGACGTTTTTTTTAGTTGAATATCATTAAAGAAATGAATTTGACCCTCTGTATGGTCAGATTCATTCCAGCAAAAAGGCAAAAAATGTGTTTTTACCCTTTCGTTTAGCTAAAAACATGTGAAAATGCAAGTTTCAAAATTATGAACATTGCTAAGCTTGCACAGGAGCAGCAACTTTTTATCTTTATTCTTTTATCTCGTTTTCTAGGAAATTGTATTTTTGGAGTAGAAATTGTATTTTTAAGTTCTATATTTTTTAGTTGTAAAAATGTGGACTGGACACTACTAAATTAATATTCAGCTTCATTTTGTTTTATCCTACCGATCTAAACTTCCTTGAAATGGGCCAGCTTGTTAAAATGGCTTATCAGGGCCTAAATCAACCTGGACCCCAGGCTGTTGGACATGAGAGGTCTAAAAGCCCGAAGTTCTAAAGCCATATAAATGCATCTTAAGGTCAAATGCAATATTGTATACTTTAGGCGTCTGATTATTAGGCTTCAATCAAAATCTTTGCAGTAAGATAGAACTTTATATGATTTTGGTATTAAGACTAATTCGCCTGAAAACGTCAAATTCTGTTGTGAAAACACATTTCTTTTCTTAAAAGTCCTGTGATTTATCTTAAAATATTATTTTTAACCTGACGAGTTTTGAAGTAAGTAAGTACGGTTTTCTTACATCTATCATGGCTGAAGCAATAAAGGTTGCTTTTAAACAAAAAATAATAATTCATTTTTTGCTACTTGAATACCTTATCCTAATTTTCTCTAATCATTCCTGAGCAGCCCAAACAATTTCAAACTCAAGGGAACCTCTTTATTTTAAAATAATTCTAAGACTTCCATTTACGAAATACGAAAGAGGCCTTTGAGATTCATGAATTAATCCACACGCATGAAAATCCCCATATAATTAAATTGGTCAAATGGTAGTGAAACCTTACTTGTCTTTATATGATATTGTATCCGCATTTCAAGTTTGCCTTATTTATTGCTATATAAATTGAAATGTGTTAGCATGAATATTTTATTTGTTTTATTCAAACCATGTTCTCCTTCATCCCAATTAGCCTAAATTAGGATTTGGCCAAAAGGGTTAAATGATAAATTGGGCTAAAATATGGCCATAACCCAAATGTTTGTCTTTTAGATTAGTGAATTTAACCTTAGACCATCTTCTACATATCCTCTAGGTTGAAAAATACTTCTTTTAGTTTGAAATTTAGTAAGTAATCAAGTATTACTTCAAATAACCGTAACCTACATTCGGGTGTGGCAACTCATGCCCCCGACTCTTGCTTCAAACAAAAATAAAATCACACGTAGCAATCATGGGTACATTTCATGTGACGCGATTGCGATGTGTCCAAAAATAACAAGTGCACGTCACCGTTACTTGTCCCAAGATAAATCCATAAAAATATCAAAATGATTTATATACATACCTCGTAAAGCTAAAAATACCTCTTTTAGATAAAAATTCCAAAACTTAAAGAATAATAGAACATCGCCACAAATAGGCATTTTTCAACCGTCATGACCATAGTCTTGACTATATAATCTACACTCGGGTGTGACAACTCATGTCCCCGACTCTAACTCAAAGCAATAATAAAATCACATGTTGTAATTGCGGGTGCATTTCATGTGGTGCACTTATAACGTGTCTAAACACGAACAAGTGCACGCCATCGTGACTTGTTTCAAAATAAGTCCATAAATGTCAAAAGCGGCTAAAACTTAAAAAGGCTAAATGCACAATAGGCTAAAAATACGTAAATAAACAGATTACTTAGGCCAAATACTAATAGTTAAGCGATCTTGCTAGAACCACGAAACTCAGGAAGGCCTAACACCTTCTCTCGGGTTAACAGAATTCCTTACTCGGATTTCTGGTCGTAGACAGCTTAAAACAGAGTCAAAATTCCTTGCTTTGCGATTTTAGGTAAATAAACGGTGTCCCGGAACATCGTCAAAAAATTCGGGTGGCGACTCTGAAAACTAAAATAAATCCCAAATCCGAATAACGTCACTTAAAGTGGAAAACCTCCCTTATCACCCCTTCATTAATCAGGGGGTGAAAAAAGGAGGTGTGACAGTCGACTATATTTTGTCTGAGTTGGGAGATGATTCCTGGACTATGAGGGAATCAAATTTATTTGAGGTGGGCATTAAATCCTCATCATTTTTTTTGTAGGAGGGTGTCTTTTTTTAATATTGTTAGGGCCTTTTATGTCAATATTAGTAGGAGCAGCAAGGGAATTTAAAGCTTTATAAACTAATTTTTGAGAATTGAGATACTTACCTGTCGCCGCATCATAGATTTTTACATCTATACTTTTACCTGGTAGTGCATTTTTTGGTAAGGAATTATTGTGATTATTTCCAATAGGTTCTCATGTTCTTTGGTTTCTCCGCATGTGGAAGGTGACTACTTGTCATTGATCCTCTGATGGGGGGTGAGGATTGTTCTTCTCAGTGGCAGAGTTTTGTGCCTTGTTGTTGGATTCCTGCAGTTGCTCTGACCTTGTTGATATATGCGTGGATGTGGTAGTTGTGTGCCCAAGGTGGCCACAGTTCCTGCATAGGAAATTTACTCCTTCATACACAAGTTGTTGAAGGTGTATACCAATTAGTATGCATGTTTGAACTAGTTTATCTAGAGATAGTTGTATTGGTAAAAAAGAGTTTCACACGTAAGCCAACTCTTGACAACTCAGCCAGTTATGTGGACACAGGAGAACGCGACAGTTGGATGTGATTCTTTGAAGAGGTACGGAACAAAGAGGCACGATTCAATAAACCCTCGAGCTCATCAGCCACGGGAAACTCAACTTGATCAAAACAGGGAAGAGAAACGGTTAGAATGAATCTGAACAAAGCTACGGGCAGATTCAAGAACCCACAATTGATTACTTGTACGTTATGTAACCGTACCCCAATTACCGTTATCCTTTATAACGTCCCATTAATATCATAATTAGTCATTAATGGGCAATCATAGGAAGAGTTGTACGTTATATCAAGGAATCTCCTATATAAGGGAGGGGAATACAGCTTGTAAAGGCTTCTGATTCTCGAATACAATCTGCTTTGCTTTTCTATATTTCTGCAATATTGTCTATTACTCATTTTTCTCTATTTCCTTGATTATCAGTAACCCGCGTTCATCCTAGAAATAGCTTAAGTCAAAGGATCTAATTCTTTGGTTAAACAAATTGGTTTCGTTATCGGGAATCTGATAATCTTTGTTTGCTTTTCAAGAGATATCCTCAGAATTATGTCGAACTCCAACGACAACAAGCAACAAAGGAATGGACCCCAGTTCCATCACCTTCAAGAACCCCACGTGGTTCAAGGGAACAATCCCCAGAAAGATCCAATAACAACAATGATAATAATGATCAAACAGTGGAACAAGATTGAGTAAAGCAAATGATTGTAGAGTATGTGAGCCAAGCTTTGCAAGAATTTGTGAGGGGATTACCGGCAGCGTTACCTGCACCACCAACACCACCCCCAATAATACCATCACCATGGAAAATCCTCAATCTGGGTTGGCAAACTCAGGAAGGGGAGATACTCCTAATGAATCTCTCGAAACGAGACTAGGTATATCTAATAACTCTGAATTACAAAATTTACTGCTAACCATGTTAAAACAGATGAAGGAGAAGAATGATCACATCGAACAAATACCTGGAGTACCGCCTATTATCAAAGGCATTGATGTTGATAGGTATTCTCAACAACCTTGGAAGCCAAGTGCGGCACCTTTGCATATACCAACGAAGTTTAAAAAGCCTAACATTACCAAATATGATGGAACAACTGACCCACGTGATCATGTGACTGCTTTCACTACTGGAGTAAAAGGCAACGACTTAACAAAACAAGAGATTGAATCAGTGCTTGTCAAAAAATTTGGGGAAACACTTACCAAAGGAGCCCTAACTTGGTATTCTCTTCTCTCTGAAAATTCTATTGACTCTTTTGCTGAGCATGCAGATTCATTTATAAAATAACACTCTGGTGCACAAAAAGTTGAGAAAAGAATGGAAGACATATTTAAAATAAAACAAGGAGACGCGGAACTACTCCGTGAGTTTCTAGACAGGTTTCAACGAGAAAGAATGAAGTTACCCAGGGTGCCTGATAATTGGGCAGCCATGGCATTTGCAAGCAACCTAAACGATAAAAGCTCAGAAGCCATGAGACGACTTAAGGAAAGTCAAAAAGAATTCCCCGCTACAACATGGAACGATGTATATAACAGTCATAGTACTAAAATCAAAATAGAAGAAGATATCATTGCTCGTTCGAGAGATGAAGATCATTCCAGATCCAGACGCCCTGAATCAGACAGAAGATCAGGAATAAAAAGGTACGATCCAANTAGATAGAAGATCAGGTAGAAACAGGTATGATCCTTACTTAGGACCCTCGGGACGTGATATTCATCCCAGGTTCGAAAACACTAGGTCAGACTATAGACCACAAGGAAGAGACGTAGTCTCATCCTCATCTAGATCCAGAAAAGATCGAGATGAACGACCTAGAGGTAATACTCGAATTGGGGATCATACCTTTAATGTAAGTACTACTGAGCTTGTCTCAATATTTAGGAACATGGGAGACAAGGTTAAGTGGCCCAAAGTGATGCGATCAAATCCAAATAGAAGGAACCCAGATCACTGGTGTGAATTCCATAACGATCATGGGCACAAAACTGCGGATTGCAGATTTTTACAAGGTGAAGTAGAAAATTTATTGAAACAGGGCTATTTAACAGAATTGTTTAGTGATAAAGGTAAATAGGCATATATGAAGAACTGGCAGGAGCCCCCAAAGCCTCCTTCTCCAAAATGAACCATCAACGTGATACACGGAAGTGAAGAAGTAAACGGAGTGGTCTGCAAAACGACCACAAAGTTCACAATTACACATGGGAAACGGGTTCGTGAAAATCTGGAAGCGGACGATATAACCTTCGATGATGCAGATATCAGCGGATTAATGCTCCGCACAACGATGCTCTGGTAATATCTTTACTTATTCATGACACTAACGTAAAAAAATTGTTGATTGACCCAGGTAGTTCAGTCAATATCATTTTGCTAAGAGTCATGGAAGAAATTCTATTAGGGAATCAAGTAATCCCAAGGGCACGAGCCATATCAGGGTTTGATAAATCTACGGTTATAACAAAAGGAGAAATTGAGCTTAGCACTTATGCTGAGGGGGTGATCAAAAGTACCAGGTTCCAAGTCATCGATACTGACATGGCTTATAACGTAATCGTGGGAAGGCCATGGATCCACGACATGAAAGCAATACCCTCCACCTTGCATCAGGTAATTAATTCCCCTCTAAATGGGGGATTCAGCAAATTAGAGGCGATCAACAAACTGCAAGAAATATAAACTCCATGGTACACTACAACAAGAAAATAAAGGTGGAAGAATCACGAGATAAGGGAATCTCCCAAGCGGGTAACACCGCCCAAACAGACATGGAAGAAATTACTACCCAAATAGGTACGGAAGGTATTATTGCTGAAACATGTACAAAAGAAATACTTACGAGAAGGTGAATCAAGTTACCATGGAAGGTGCATTAGACCACACGGATGAAGATTCCAAACCGGACGTTGTTCATGAACCGGAGGAAGACTATCACATCAAAATAACTACGGAAGAGCTCGAAGTTGCTCCATTGTCTAAAAAAAAGCCTGAACATAAAGTGTATATAGGCACGAGGTTGGGCCCCGGTTGAAAAGGTAAGTTAATTGATTATTTAAAGGCTAACGCAGACTGCTTTGCGTGGTCCCACTCAGATATGATAGGCATCCCACCAGAAGTGATGACTCATAAATTAAATGAAGATCTATCATTCATACCTGTTAAGCAGAAGAAAATAAAGCAAGGACCATTCAAGAACCAAGTGAACGACGAAGAGGTACAGAAACTCTTGAAGATTGGTTTGATACGAGAGGTAACGTATCCTAACTGGCTAGCAAAAATCATGGTATTACCTAAAAAGAATGGCAAATGGAGAGTATGCGTAGATTATACTGACTTAAATAAAGCATGCCCCAAAGATTCATTCTCATTGCCACATATAGATCAAATGATTGATGCCACAGCAGGTCATGAATTATTAAGCTTTTTAGATGCATATTGTGGTTATAATCATATTAAAATGGATCCCTCAGATGAGGAAAAAACTTCCTTCATCAAACAGGGGGACTTACTATTATAAAGTTATGCCTTTTGGCTTGAAAAATGCTGGAGCCACCTATCAAAGGTTAGTGACTAAAATGTTCCAAGAACATCTTGGAAAGAGGATGGAAGTCTATATTGATGATATGTTGGTAAAATCAACACAAGAAGAAGCCCATTTCCAGCATCTCTCTACTACTTTTGATATTTTACACAGGTATAATATGAAGCTAAATCCAGAATAATGCGCTTTTGGAGTACAATCAGGTAAATTTTTGGGTTTCCTTGTATCGAACAGTGGAATACAGGTAAATCCCGCTCAAATGAAAGCTATAAAAGAAATACCTGATATTTTAACAAACAAAAAGGAAGTTCAAAAACTAACAGGGAGAATAGCAACTTTGGGAAGATTTATTTCTAATTCTTCCGAAAAAAGTTTTAAATTCTTCTCAGTTCTCAAAAACCAGAATCAGTTTGAATGGACTGAAGAATATCAGCAAGCCCTCAAGAATCTGAAGATTTATCTATCGAAACCACCGCTGCTTTCAAAGCCAAAAGAAGGGGAAATATTGTACATCTACCTGGCTGTTTCAAAAATTGCCGTAAGTGCAGTACTGGTAAGAGAAGAAAAGGTAAGCAATCACCTATCTATTATGTAAGTAAAACTTTTCTAGATGTTGAGACTAGATATCCACATCTGGAAAAGTTATCCTTAGCTTTAATAATGGCATCTAAAAAATTACGACCATATTTTCAGTGTCACCCAATTACCGTTGTGACTTCATATCCTTTAAGAAGTATTCTGCATAAACAGGAATTGTCAGGAAGATTAGCCAAGTGGGCCATAGAATTAAGTGAGCATGAAATAATCTATCAGCCTAAGACTGCAACTAAGTCTCAAATACTAGATGATTTTGTTGCTGACTTTAGTAATAGCATTATCCCTGAAGTAGAAAAGGAGTTACAACTTTTTAACGGTGCTAATCCGGGCTTATGGACCCTATTCACTGATGGCTCCTCAAATATAAAAGGTGTCGGCTTAGGCATAGTCTTAATATCACCCACGGGTGAAAAGACACGGCAAGCTATCAAGTGTTATCCTATAACTAACAATGAAGCAGAGTAGGAAGCTGTTATTGCAGGGCTTGAACTCGCACGGGAGCTCTCAATTGAGAAAATCGTGATCAACAGCGACTCCCAACTGGTAGTAAATCAGATACAGGGGACTTACGTCGCTCGAGAGACTCGAATGCAACAATATCTTGAAAAAGCACGAGAGCTCGTGAGAAAATTCAAAACATGGAAGGTAATGCAAATACCTAGAGAGGAAAATGCAGAAGCAGATGCATTAACTAACCTCGCAGCAGTCATGGAAGTAACAAACAAAGACAATGCAATTGTCGTCCAACTATTCCACTCAATGATCGACCAGGACATGAATGAGGTAACTTTCAACAACTTAACCTGGGACTGAAGAAACAAAATTCTTAATTTTTTACAGAATGGAACCGTACCTGAAGACAGGAAAGCAACTCAAGCACTTCACCACAACGATGCACGGTACTACCTTATTCACAACTCGCTTTATCACAAGATGTTCGGAGGACCCCTAGCTAAATGCCTTGGACCTAACCAAACGGAATTTGTGATGAAAGAAGTCCATGAAGGACACTGTGGAAATCACTCAGGGCAAAGGTGTTTAACCAAAGAATTAGACCCTTTGACTAAAGCTTTTTTTAAGATGAATACGGGTTACTGATAATCAAGGTAATGGAGAAAAACGAATAATAGACAATATTGCAGAAATATAGAAAATCGAAGTTGATTGTATTCGAGAATCATATGCCTTTACAAGCTGCATTCCCCTCCCTTATATAGGATATTCTTATAACGTACGACTCTTGCTATGGTTACTCATTGATGACTAATTATGACATTAATGAGGCGTTACAAAGGATAACGTTAATTGGGGTTCGGTTACATAACGTTCGAGTAATCAATTGTGGGTCCTTGAATCTGCCCGTAGCTTTGTCTAGATTCATTCTGACCGTGCCTCTCTCCCGTTTTGATCAAGTTGAGTTTCTCGTGGCTGATAAGTTCGTGGGTTTACTGAACCGTGCCTCTTTGTACCACACCTCTTCAGAGAATCACATCCAGCTATCGCGTTTTCCTGTGTCCACGTGACTGGCTGAGTTGTCAAAAGCTGGCTTACGTGTGAAACTCTTTTTTACCAATACAGATAGTCCCCCCACTTACCATATATTTAACGATTAATATTTGGTAAGTGGATATTCATTTATGGCGGGAATATTTTGCCGCCGCTTTTCCTTGAATCATTGTATCCTTCTCTGCACCATAGGCGTCGTTTGTCACTTCCATTTAATGCTCATACCACGTGTCCTTTTCGGATTGGTTCTGCATTTACTCGGCACCTTTTAGGGCTTTTTGCGGCTGTGCCAGTCCCGAAGTGACATCTTCAATTATGACTTTTCATCATTATTTTCCTTTTTCTTCATGTTTGACGGTTGTCTTCAAGTATAAATACATGTTTTCTTTTCTTTGCTTCCACGAAACACTTTTCTAACTTTGTCTTTTGTAAAGAACTTTCTTCTTCACCTTTGTAAACATGTCTTCTTCAAACCAACCTCAAAGAGTAATAGATATTGAAAGTTTAACGACATCTTCTACTCCGATTAGGAGTCGGAGGGGTGGTAGAATTAGAAGTCTAGGATCCACTCCTTCAAGGGGCTCCTCTTCTTCTCAGATAGTTCCTCCTCCTTCCACTAGATCTCCAGTTTCTCCGAGATTTAGGGTTTCTCGGTCTTTGTCTAGAGGTAGAGGCGAACGCCTTCGTGAACCTGGAGTCGATGAAATTGTCCCTGCTGAGTTTGTTTGTGCTAGGGATACTCAAGTTCTTGTAGATCAATCTTCTTCTCTTGATAGTGTTGAAAGATATCTAACCCTTATAACTGAGGGTCAGATTTCCTTGTTCTTTGGGAGTGCTTTTGGAGTTCTGACTTTCCTGTCTATATTCCGAATAGTAATCAAAGAATAACGTCTTACAAGACGGGATATTCTTTTGTTTATACGTATCCTTTCACTTTAGGGTTTAGACCCCCCATTGACCCAGTTATAATTGAATTTTGCCATTTTTTCAATATCTGCCAAGTGGATGAGTTATCGCATGTCTTAGGAGTTTGGCTTCTTTAGCGTCGGTTCCTTTTACCTTCAACCGCCTTATTCACCTCTCCTACCTTATTTCATGAAGGGGTTTTTACTCTGACTGCTAGAAGCAAAAGAGTGCTGGTAACCCCTGGAGATGATAAGGATAGGGGTTGGTACCTTCGGTATGTTGTTGTACCCACTTTTGGTTTAGTGGGTGAAGAAAATCTTCCCTTCCCTGAGAAGTGGAATTGCGCATGTGAGTATGCTTTTAGCTCACATTTACTTTTTCTTGTTTTGATTTGAGATGTTTTATTAACACCGTATCTGTTTATTTTTCTCTCAGCAATCATGAAGACTGTTGAGAATATCTCCGGTATTCGTGATTGGGTAGAAAAATTGTTGTCTACTGCTCCTTCGGAAGAAAGATCTTGGAAGTACCTCGCTGGGAGGTACGGTTGGAAAGTAAAGATCCAGGGTAAGTGAAGCTCTTGTTCTTGTTTCTTTCCTTACTTGAGTCTCTTTTTTTGTCGTTTAACTTTTTTTTCTTTTTAATAGGGTTCTCTGCTTGTAGGGTGTCTGCTTCATCTATCCCGAGAATGTCCTTGGCTCAGGCCTAGGAAATTATTGTTGGTTCATCTTCCTCGAAGAGGAATATTAGTGAGTCTCGTTCCGTAGAAGAAGAAGAAGAAGAGGGTGCTTTAGTTCACATGCCATGGAGAAGGCGAATGATTTTAAATGATGAGATTACAGCCTTAACTTGCCTTCCGTGTCTGTGATTGAGACCCCTGTCCTTGATGATGTTTCTCATTCCCCTATTCATGAGGGTGTTGATCTTGCTCCTAACGACGTCCCTTTGGATGTTGTCTTTCCTGCTTCTTTGAGATAAGTTGTTTCGTCTGTTCCTTTGTCTATTTCAACTTCTGTTGTTGCTTTGCCCGTAACTCCTTCAACTCTCTGTGCCTGCTGTTTTGCCCGTGGCTTCTCCAGCTCCTCAACCTTCCGTGCCCGTTGTTGTTCCATCTCTGCCTGCTTCCATGCCTTCCGTTAGGGAAGTAGGGTCTTCCAGCAGAGAGATGCGGCAGGTGGTAATAGAGGTTCCAGCTGAGGGGAATCTTTTCAAGAAAATGGGTGAGACCGAAGTGTGGCTCAAGACTTTGATAGGTCCCTCTGAGAAAGCAAAGGTAGCCAGCCATGGTGTTCTTACATGGGCCAATGAGGTCGTGCATACTTCTTTGAAGGTATGATGCAAGTTATCCTCTTTCACTCTCTTATATGAAGTTTACCGTATCTGACTGGTTTATTTCTTGTAGATTAACCTTATAGGCATGGAGCTTATGAAGAGAATTTCAAACACGGACCAAGATACAAGAGAGTTGCAGGCCGATGTTGATAATTGGAGAGCATAGTATTATAGCCTAAGGATTGACATGGATGCTTTAGAAGAGGAAAAGAGTACCTTAAAGCGGCAGATGAGACTCATGGCAGCAGAATTGGTAGTGGAGAGAGCTTCTTGCAGTCAGGCTGATAAAGATAAGAGTGTTCTGGAGTCTTTGTTCGCGGAGCAGCTGTCCCGTGCCTCAAAGGAGATTAGAGACTTAAATAACTTGTTAGGCAGAAGGAGGAATACTCAGGCGAGCTCGTGCAATCACTCACTCGTACTCAAGAAGACCTTCGTAGGGCTTTAGACAAAGCTCAAACTTTAGAGGAGTCGATTGTTCCATTAAGGGCCGCCCATGAAGCTGCGGAGGCGGAGAAGGACGGATTGAGAGCTGAGCTTCAAGTGTGGGCAAAGGATTATGAAGATTTGGAAGAGGTGGCTGCTGTCGATGTGAGTTGGGCATATATGAATTCTCTCCTTGACACATTGATGGAAATGAGTCAAGAGGGTTTTGACCTTAGGGCTGAAATATCCAAAACTAAGGAAGCCATGGAGAAGTCTCAACAGGGTCATAACCTCTCTTCATCTGATGGTGAGATTCCAGCCGCTCATGCCTCTTCATCCCCAGTTTCTCCCACTCCTTCTGCCACTGAAGTCAACCCCTCTCTTGAAAAGATTTAGTTGGTTTATCCCTCTCTTTTTTTCTTTGTATCAATTGGTAGTTACCCCCAGTCCCATCGGGCGTAAATTTTGATTTCCTTAAAGTATCCAAATGACAACTTAGGGGCACCACAATGTATATAAAAATTTTATACGACTAAGTGTAAGTTAATACTTAGTCTTAGCCGTTTTAATATATAAATGTTAGTTCGACTTTTGTTGAGTTTCTGTTTCACTCTTTAAGTCTTTTGCATGCTTCATTTTTTGAGGTTTTAGTTTAACCTTCGAGTTTTGCATGAGAAATGCTTTAGACTACTCGTACCTTTTTGTAATAGGCACGGTGTCATATTAAATGTGTGCCTTTTTGTAATAAGCATAGTTTGTGGAAGAGGTCCCTTTATAATCGGCATGAAGAAGACGTCTCAACTTCATGATAATGCAATAGAGTGATAGGAATTTTACACATGTTTAAGAATGTTTCCAAGGAAAGTTTTTCTTGTTTGAACTTCCATGACATTTTACATGTGTTTGATTATCGTCTAATAGTTGTTTTGATGTGCTCATCTTCCTCCAGTTCACAAATGATGTCCGGTCTGGAATCCGTATCTGTGTGGTATAGTATACCTTGCGTGGTAACTTGATTTTCCTTCTCGTAAGTATTTTCTTTCGTACCTATTTCAGCAATAATACTTTCCGTAACTATTTGGGTAGTAATTTCTTCCATGCCTGTTTGGGCTGTATTACCTGCTTGAGAGATTCCTTTATCTCGTAATTCTTCCACCTCTATTTTCTTGTTGTAGTGTACCACAGAGTTTATATTTCTTGCGGTCTACTAATCTCCTTTGATTTGTTGAATCCCCCATTCAGAGGGGAATTTAATTATCTGATGCAAGGTGAAGGGTATCGCTTTCATGTCGTGGATCCATGGCCTTCCAATGATCACGTTATAAGCCATGTCAGTTCGATGACTTGGAACCTGGCACTTTTGATCACCCCCTCAGCATAAGTGCTAAGCTCAATTTCTCCGTTTGTTATAACCGTAGAGTTATCAAACCCTGATATGGCTCATGCTTTTGGGATTACTGATTCCCCAGTAGAATTTCTTCCACGACTCTTAGCAAAATGATATTGACTGAATTGCCTGGATCAATCAACAATCTTTTTACATTAGTGTCATGAATAAGTAAAGATATTACCAGAGCATCATTGTGCGGAAGCATTAATCCGCTTATATCTGAATCATCGAAGGTTATATCATCTTCTTCCATATTTTCACGAGCCCGTTTCCTATGAAATTGTGAATTTTGTGGTTGTTTTGAAAACACTCTGTTTACTTCTTCACCCCCGTGTATTACGTTGACGGTTCGTTTTGGAGAAGGAGTCTTTGGGGGCTCCTGCTTGTTCCTCATATATGCTTGTTTACCTTTATCACTAAACAATTCTGTTAAATAGCCCTGTTTTAGTAAATTTTCTACTTCACCTTGTAAAAATCTGCAATCCGCAGTTTTGTGCCCATGATCGTTGTGAAATTCACACCAGTGATCTAGGTTTCTTCTACTTGGATTTGACCGCATCTCTTTGGGCCACTTAACCTTATCTCCCATGTTCCTCAATATTGAGACAAGTTCAGTAGTTCTTACACTAAAGGTATGATCCCCAATTTGAGTACTACCTCTAGGTCGTTCATCTTAATCTTTTCTAGATCTAGACGAAGATGAGGCTACGTCTCTTCTTTTTGGTCTATAGTCCGACCTAGTGTTTTCGAACCTGGGACAGATATCGCGTCCCGAGGGTCCTAAGTAAGGATCGTACCTTTTTTTACCTGATCTTCTATCTGATTCAGGATGTCTGGATCTGGAATGATCTTCACCCCTCGAACGAGCAATGATATCTTCTTCTATTCTGTGTTTAGTACTGTACCTGTTATATACATCGTTCCATGTTGTAGCGGGGAATTCTCTTAGACTTTCCTTAAGTCGTCTCGTGGCTTCTGAGCTTTTATCTTTTAGGTTGCTTTCAAATGCCATGACTGCCCAATTATCAGGCACCCTGGCTAACTGCGTTCTTTCTCGTTGAAACCTGTCTACGAACTCACGGAGTAGTTCCGTGTCTCCTTATTTTATTTTGAATATGTCTTCCATTCTCTTTTCAACTTTTTGTGCACCAGAGTGTGATTTTATAAATGAATCTGCAAGTTCAGCAAAAGAGTCAATAGAATTTTCAGGGAGAAGAGAATACCAGGTTCGGGCCCCTTTGGTAAGTGTTTCCCCAAATTTTTTGACAAGGACTGATTCAATCTCTGGTTTTGTTAAGTCGTTGCCTTTTACTCCAGTAGTGAAAGCAGTCACATGGTCGCGTGGGTCAGTTGTTCCATCATATTTGGGAACGTCAGGCATTTTAAACTTCTTGGGTATAGGCAAGGGGCTGCACTTGGCTTCCAAGGTTGCTGAGAATATCTATCAATATCGATGCCTTTGATGATAGGTGGTACTCCATGAATTTTTTCGATGCGATCGTTCTGATCCTTTATCTGTTTCTGCATGGTTAGCAGTAAATTTTGTAATTCTGAGTTATTAGATATACCTGGTCTCATTTCGAGAGATTCATTAGGAGTATCTCCTCTTCCTGAGTTTGTCAACCCAGATTGAGGATTTTCCATTGTGATAGTGTTATTGGGGGGTGGCGTCGGTGATGTAGGTACCGCTGCCAGTAATCCTCTCGTAAATTCTTGCAAAGCTTGGCTCACATACTCTGCAATCATTTGATTTACACGATCTTGTTCCATAGTTTGATCATTATCACCATATTGTTATTGGATCTTTCTGGGGATTGTTCCCTCGAAGCACGTGGGGTTACTGAAGGCGATAGAACTGGGGTTCCACTCCTTTGTTGGTTGTTGTCATTGGGGTTTGACATAATTCATAGGATATCACTTGAAAAGTAAACAAAGATTATCAGATTCCCGGCAATAGAACCAATCTGTTTAACCAAAGAATTAGACCCTTTGACTAAAGATTTTTTTTAAGATGCATACGGGTTACTGATAATCAAGGTAATGGAGAAAAATAAATAGTAGACAATATTGCAGAAATATAGAAAATCGAAGTTGATTGTATTCTAGAATCAGATGCTTTTACAAGCTGTATTCCCCTCCCTTATATATGAGATTCTTATAATGTACGACTCTTGCTATGGTTACTCATTAATGACTAATTATGACATTAATGAGGCGTTACAAAGGATAACGGTAATTGAGGTTCGGTTACATAATGTTCGAGTAATCAATTGTGGGTCCTTGAATCTGCCCGTAGTTTTGTCTAGATTCATTCTGGCCGTGCCTCTCTCCGTTTTGATCAAGTTGAGTTTCTCGTGGCTGATAAGTTCGTGGGTTTACTAAACCGTGCCTCTTTGTACCGTACCTCTTCAGAGAATCACATCCAGCTATCGCGTTTTCTTGTGTCCATGTTACTGGCTGAGTTGTCAAAAGCTGGCTTACGTGTGAAACTTTTTTTTACCAATACATAAGGTCCTTAGTGAAAACCCTCATCAGAGTTGGATACTATTGGTCTAAGATGGAAGAAGAAGCCGACAACTTCGTATCCAAATGCGACAGGTGCCAAAGGTTTGCCAATAACATGCATCGACCAGCGGAATTATTGCATCCAATAATATCCCCATGGCCTTTCATGAAATGGGGGATGGACATAGTGGGACCTCTTCCCACAGATAAAGGGCAAGTACGGTTTTTGCTCATGCTAACCGACTATTTTACAAAATGGGTAGAGACAGAAGTGTTCAAACAAGTGCGAGAAAAGGAAGTTAAAAGCTTCTTATGGCGAAACATAATATCCCGCTTTGGAATACCAAAGGAGATCGTGTGCGATAATGGCCCACAATTCATAGGCTCGCAAATTATAGAATTCTTCGAAAGCTAGAAAATCAAACGGATCACTTCAACGCCATACCACCTCGTGAATAATAGTCAAGCTGAGTCAACGAATAAGGTCATCATCAACAACCTAAAGAAGCGGCTGGATAAAGCCAAAGGAAACTGGCCTGATGAGTTACCAGCGGTACTATGGGCATACAGAACAACTTCAAAAACAGCCACGGGAGAAACCCCGTTCGCACTTGTCTATGGCTCAGAAGCCTTAATACTTGCGGAGATTGGCGAACCAAGCATAAGGTTCTCAACAGCCATGGAGGAAGCAAACGACGACGAATTGAGGACCAATCTAGACCTGCTCAAACCACAGAGAGAAGCAGCACTGATACGGATGGCAGATCAAAAACAAATCATAGAGCGTTATTACAACCGTAAAGCTCATCTCAGGTACTTCAATATTGGGGACTTCGTCCTCAAAAAAGTCTTTCAATCAACGAAAGAAGTAGGCGCAGGAAAGCTAAATCCAAACTGGGAAGGACCCCACAAAATCCGAGGCATAGCTGGGAAGGGCGC